>OOFE01042281.1:0-13545 GCA_900323365.1 Monocentris japonica | reverse complement strand
CCCAGCAAGTAGTACCTCAGTGAATCAACGGCCCACTTCATGGCTAGGCACTCGTTCTCCACTGTGGAGTACCTCGTTTCCCGGTCCAGGAGCTTGCGGCTCAAAAACAGCAGTGGACACCTCTCCCCCTCCTGCAGAAGCACTGCTCCAATGCCGACACCAGAGGCATCTGTCTGCAGCGTGAACGGTCGGGAGAAGTCAGGACTGTGGAGAACAGACTCACTTGTGATGGCACTCTTGAGATCCTCTGTCACACTCTCTGCTCTGTCACACTCTTCAGTCCATCTTTCTTTGTTTGAGGCCTTGGTGAGGTCAGTGAGGACGGCTGCCCTCTCAGAACAGTGGGGGATGAACTTGCTGTACCATCCCACCAGCCCCATAAAGGCACGCACCTTCTTCTTGGTAGTGGGCACAGGATACGGGTGGATGGCATCCACCTTCCCCACTCAAGGCTTGACCACCCCCTGTCTGACAACATGGCCCAGGTACTCCACCTGTTTCTGCGCGAAAGCACACTTGCTGCTGCTGGACAGGCTGCTGGATTGGCAGTGAATGCACCTGAAACTCCTTCAATAGGTCCACATGAAAACACTGTGTTTTTTCACTTTGTCAGGCATCTGCAGTTCATAGGTTACCTTACCCATGCGCTTGATGATTTGGTAAGGCCCCTGCCATTTGACCAACAGCTTACTATCACTGGTTGGGAGTAGCAGCAACACCTGCTGGCCAGGATGAGAAGTCCTGTCCCTGGCTTTTCTGTCATGCCAAGTCTTCTGCTTGGCTTGCGCAGTCCTCATGTGCTCCTGTGCTAGCGCAGTCATCTGTTCAAGCCTCTCCCTCATTTTAGCCACATAGGCAACAACATTCTCCTGATCTGCAATCGGATTCCCCCAGTGCCCCCTCAGAAGGTCCAGTGGCCCCCTCACCTGGTGAGCATACCGTCTTTACCATATATATATAATGTGTGTAAGTAGTTTCTTGAAGATTAAATGAGTGAACAAGTTTTGATGGCTCTTCTCTTGATGTATAGGATACTATATTTTATTCAAGACAAATACACCATACAAAATGTCATAGGTCCACAGCTGCACCAGTTTGGCCAAATCACATGAGACTTTATACCAATGTAACTTGGAATCCTCACCAGAAAGAGAATTGGACAGCACCTGTCAAAAGTGATTGTATATCTTTTCACTTATTGGTCAGAAAAACAATTGGAGGTTCACAAATAATTTCCTAAAAATTATTTTTATTTTGGGACTATAATGCACAAATAAACTGTTCAGAGTGAACCCCACTTTTCAACTACTGACCACTGGGAAGGGCTTCTAAACCAAACTTTCATCCTTCTCAGAAGAAGCAGTTTAGTTTAAATATAAGATGGATTGTGAGTCAATTCATGAAAGTAGCCTAAACCAATGTTCTGGTTTGTGGAAAGCAAATAGGACACTTTCTTACATGGCTTCAATGCCAAAGAGATTCTGGTTAAAATTAATCAAAATTAAGCAAAAAATCTTGAAAAATAGCTGGTTTCGTCTAACCATCAGGGGTCTCCTGGTGTTTGACGTGAATTTGGTGCCACTACACTTTATCTTAAAAAACATTAAGACCATTAAAAACAAAGACATTTTCCAAACTAAGTATTGTGGTATAACCACCAGGACACCATTGATATGTGGACTGATTTTGGGGACACTACACTGTATAACAGTGAAGTTATTGAATATTTGTGTAGTATCTCTTTTCAGTGTTGCACTTTTTAGACGGTCCCTGCACACTGGACTCACAGCCACTGTACATAGAGACCAATGTTATCAGATGACAGTTCGTTTTGACGAAAATTAGGTTGTAGCTCGTTGTCTACCTTAGTACGGTAGGAAAGAGACGTTGTTTGTGTTTTAACAACACTTCGCTTATGAGTTATTGATCTGGGAAGTTCGTATCTGTGAATATATTTCCAACTTTACCGAAGTCTCACAGACACCATACCAACAGAACATACAGTACATAGAGACAACAGTGGTGGTTCCCAAAGTGGGGTCTGGGGACCCCCACGGGTTGTTCCAGGGGGTTGCCAGCAAAATGAGGGATAGTTTAATTTCATTATAATTTTACTCCCTAGAGGATAAAATAATGAAAGAAGTCTAAGGATGACTGTAGTCACCCAACCTGCTAGTTGTGTGATTCTGTACCAATTCATATCTAACAGCAAAAATCTTAAGCTGGAGTTCCTTATGATGCAGTCTAATGTGTGTCTATTTGTGGGTCCTTGATATGAAAAGGTTTGGGGACTGGACAAACCTTTGAAGGGGGCTCTTTAATTATCTGGGTGTATATGTAGCAAGGGAGTCTAGAGGTTAGAGAAGTAGGCTTATGAGCAAAAGGTCAACAGTTTCCCTGACCTGGAAAATCTAAACGGGAGGGGAAAATGACTAACACCCTTTCCTACCTCACTGACTACCTTTGAGGTTCTGTTGAGCCAGGCACTTATCCAGCTCAGTGGCCAACAGTAGAACACTATATGGCTATACTGGGCAGTTCCTGGATAAACAAAGGTTTATAACCAGTTGAGGATCGCACACTATCACTATGGGGAGACAGAAGAGAAACCAAGCTGGAATTTCACTAAAGCTTTGAGGGATTCAATTCCAGTTGTGATGTATCTGCCTCCCCGACCTTGGGTATTTGGTATTATAAGGTGTTGCCCGTGAACACAGCAGAAAGAAAAAACATGTTTTCAGCTAAATTTGTTTAAAAAATGCCTGCTTTTCCCAAGATGCTCCTTGAATTTCTTGAAGAGACTGGAAATTAACTTTGTGGCATTTTGCCAGTGCCAGAGGCAGCAGAAGTCATCTCTTTATAAATAGATGTGCGAACACACCACTGAGCTGAAAGCACATTTTCTCTTGCAGGCCAAAGCAAGGAGATGTGGGAAAGCTTCCCAGGACATTGGCTGCTTACATCAACATCCAGGCAGGAACAGCTGGGATGTGTTCATCCCCTCTGGCTCTGGAGAGGCCGGTGCTGCGTCCCACAATCCCCCAGTGCCTGTCACTCCCCCCTGGATGGGGACACCGCAGCCCTGGCCTTTACTCACCATTACCTACTACTCAGCCTGACAGACAGGTTGGTAATGATGATTGTCACATCAGATTAACACCAGTGGCCACTGGCAGTAGCCCTCCTTGCTGTCAGGGAAAGTTGCTCCATTTACGCTAAGGACATTGGCATTGTATTGATGGAGATGGTGCAGGCTTTCCAAGCGGTTGAGGCAAGGTCTCGGGGCTTAAGCAAAACAACCTGTCAGCATGTCTCTTTTAGTCCTCTGAAGCTCTTGTAATGAGGAGGGTTAAGCAGGTATGGGATTACACCTGCCTGCTTTGGGGCCATAATGGTATATGGTTAAGAGAGAGTGTCGAGCTCAAACCAACTGATGACAGATGAAGCAATGTTGCTTTATCTTTGTGGAAAAGACCACATACACATACAAAGTCTGCCAAGCTTGGAACAGTAGGAGCTGAACTCTTGAGTTCGGTCCAATTAACCACACCGAGGCACCTGAAAAATGAGTCTCAGTCCTCTTCCAAGTGAACTGCAGTGTGGTTAGAGTGAGAAAGTAGTCCAAACCAACTACAGGAAATGACCCCAAAACATTAGGTTTTACGAGTATATTGTTTGTTGTTCAACCAGGCCGCTCCATGCTGTTTAATGAGTATGAGGAGATGCTGACATCTGATGGCCAGCAGTTATTCATGCTAGGAAAGCCTAGCAGAACAAAGGGCACGCTGCAGTCTGGACTGATGCTCATATTCAGCTATTTCTTCATGTGTTCTTAGCTGGTATGAAGACCAGAGAAAGTGTGCAGAAAAGTCCACAATGCCTGGCTAAAGTTACAGGGGCTGGAATCAGATTTGTTTCACCGCACCCTCACCCCTCTCCCTCCGCCATGGGAAAACTCTAAAATCATGGGATGACAGATTACCAAAATTCTGTCCAATAAATGAGCTGCTTGTGAGTCCATGTGGGTTTTGTTTACAAGCCCTGGTTCACTCGGTGCACACTGTACTGTTGTTCCCAGGCTGGCATCTACTTAGTTCTCAGTACATGAATTCATTATTCTCTTATTCCTGGGTGGAGACGATTTGTGCACCGGCTTGCACTAAGTGGCATTATAGATTAAACTTTGTTTCACTTTTATATATGCAAGTGCATGCCTCGGTTTTCCCATACAGATGATTTGTTGAACTGCTTTAATCAACTATGCTCTTCTTGATGCCGTCACCCCTTTCAAAGATGAGTTGAAACCTTCTGTTAAAACATCCCGGTGGGTAAAGGACAGCAACTGTAGGCTTAAACCAGAATACAGAAAAGCACCGAACTGCATGTCCATTACCTTCAGCTGAAGGTCTTACGAACCCATTACATTACAATCATTTAGCAGATGCTTTTATCCAAAGCAACTTACAAAGGTACTTGACACTATGTGGGGATTGAACCCACGACCCTGAGACTGAGAGTCTGACGCTCTACCAAAAGAAGGCAACCAATGCACAATGGATTTGAATCCGGGACCTCTCGTACCCTAAGCCAGAATCATACCCCTAGACCAATGAGCCTACGAACCCCTTATAATTAAAACATTAAGGATGCAAGAAACAAATATTTTTCTGATCAAATTTCTATCAATCAGCAAGACTCAAGATTTATACTTAGTACAACTGATGAAAAGTTCTCATCCTTTTTTGTTGGTAATTGAGGGTCCGACAGAACTCCTCCTTTTACTTGTGTTGAAATATTGTGCCCTCACTTGGAGTCGCTCAGTCACTTTACTGCCAATTCCTCAAAGAGGTCACTAGGCCTACAGGACAGACTCTACTCTCAGTCCTGGTTGTGTCCCTAGCTATTTCAAGGTGGCAAGTGTCCAGCTTCTAAAATAAACCCAACCTTGATTTAACCATCCTTATTTACTGCTAAGCTGCCTTGTATGTGTAAGATTCTAGAGAAAGTATTTTTAAAGAAACATTTTGTGACCATGGAAAGAAATAACATTGTTGAAAGATTTCAGTCAGCACCTTAAAACGGAAACCACGATCTGATGATGAACATTGTGCTACTGAGGAATGGCTGCACTCCTCACTGACTAGCAAGTCATGTTAACCTAGACCTGCTAATGCTGATGCATTGTTACTTGAGCAGCCCAAATTGGGATATGTGGATGTGTGCAAATGGAATGAACAAAAAAACAAATTGGCTCTGTTTTATTTCTTCTAACATGTTCAACATGAGTCATAAATTCCAATGGGCAAAAATGGATTATGTATAGTGTACCTTTGTGTTATATATATAGTGTCCACACAAAGAACAGCAGGTAATTGTTGTTTTGTTTTTTTAACTGTCTTTCAGGGTGTTAGTGACACAACATTTCTTCTTTATCACTGTTCTGTACATTATACGTTGACATAGTTGCTACATCAAATTAACAGTGAAGCAATATAAAATCAACCCTGATATATGTATGCCGAAATAGTTCTCAACCACTTTTTTTTTATTCTTTGAAACTTTGACTCAAAGGCGTGTTTTGTTTAATTTGAACTTTGTTTCAATCAAAACAGTGCTTCAGTTCATCTTCACCTATTCCTGCAATATACTGCCTGCTGTCATTGAGACTAACAGCAAGCATCAAAAAGTGACTAAATGTAAAAAAAAAAAGAATAGACGTGCATTGGACATACTTGGACTAGTCTACCCAGTCATCCATGTTGTCTTGATCACCAATGTTTTCAGTGTCCCTCACCTGCTGAAAGGATTGGTTCAGCAATGTTCTGCTCTTGTTTCAGGGGACGGTAGGACGGACTCAGCAGGCGAGGAAACCAGGCAAGGAGATGGCGTGAATTTGACTGGGACGTAAAGGGAATGTCGTTGTGGACATTTCTGATGGCAAAAAGACAACACTGATTGCATCTGCTAGGTCACTGGGTCCAGTTTTGCACATACACAGTAATAGAAGATCTTTGTAAGGAGGTTGTCTCTGTTGTGACTGTGGACAAGAGAGACGTGTCACAGCTCTGCAGTCATGGAGGAGGAGGCATTGATAAAGTCTATGGACACGCTACTAGCCAAAGTCAAAGTTGCAAAGATTTGTACTGATGCACACTCTCAAATGTCCGCACCTGTGGGTAATCCTTTTAACTACTGCTTATTTTTTGAAGACAGCATTATCAGCACTGAAAATGGACTACCATGTGCAACACTATGTCACTAATAATGGGCCTCATTTATGCAAAATACACAAAAATTGCACAGGGAGCTTTTAAAATATACACTATTAAACTCTTTCCACTTTAGTTAGATTAGAATGAGTCCTTGAAAACTGTTGGAATGCATATTGTGCATTTTAAGTAAAGCGTGGCACAATAAAGTATCAATTTTCACCCTTGCACACACACTGTGTGTGTAAATGAAATTAAACCCATTGCATAAGCACAGTCCAAATGACAATCATCAGTAATATTTATTCATTCACACAGTGAAAACACTGTTTGATCACCATTTTTCCTTCCTGAGACCCTGAAAAGGGAAAATGCAAGAACTGTATGTATTGTATGTGATATATGGCAAGCAGCAAAGACCTTGGCAAGACAATTGTTGCGGCGGGTGAAGCATATTATCTGCTGTAACACAGCATATTTCAAATAAGAATGCTTTTTTAGCCCTTGTGTTTACAGTGAATGAATAATCCACGGCCACAGATGTAGAGACATTTTTTATTAGATTAGATTAGATTCAACTTTGTTGTCATTGCACAGAGTACAAGTACTGAGACAACAAAATGCAGTTTGGTATCTAAACAGAAGTGCAAATAGCAGTAAAGTGCAGAGTGTGCAAATGTACAGTGGTAGATAAATATGAAATAAACAGTAGGGCTGGATAGGAATATGCTGTATGTACAGGATGAACTATAATGACAGTATAAACAGTATAAACAGGTAACAGAATATATGTAATAATAACAGTATAAGCAGTATAAACAGAATAAACAGGTTACAAAATATATGTGATATGTGTATAAAAATATATGGTGCAATGGTATAAGTAGTGCAAAAAAAAGAATATATATAGGCATATAGTGCAGGTACTAAAGTGTGGCAGTGGTAGGTAGATTGATCAGTCATTGAAGGGAGGTGAGGAAGAGGAAGAACTGGGAGGTGTCCGGGGGGGCTGCTATCACCGTGATGCAGAGTTCAGCAAGGTGACAGCTGAGGAGAAGAAGCTGTTCCTGAGCCTGCTGGTTCTGGAACCAAGAGACCTGTAGCGCCTCCCAGAGGGGAGGTGGGCAAACAGTCTGTGGCTGGGGTGAGAGGTGTCCTTGACGAGGCTGCGCGCCCTTCGCAGACATCGCTTGTGGTGGATCGTCAATACAGGCCGGACAGCAGCATGACCTGTCCACCTTACTTCCGTGGACACAGCATATGACGGAAAGTGTATGAGCCCCTTGTGCAATTATGAAAATTTGGAGTTCTTACCATTCAATGCATATTTAATCAAAATTAGCCTTTTCATAACTGAAATAAAAGATATATTATATTTACCAATTTCATTTGATGTTTAGAGGAAATTGTACATGTAGTAAAATGAAAATTATTTAGAAGGAATTAATGCACGTGCAAAAATAAGTGAACCTCCCTTGCATTAATTAAACCCAGTAGGTCAGTAGAATCAGGTGGTTAATAATTGGGTATGAAGTTGAGTTTGGTGAAAGAAAAACACTGTTGTGATCTAGGGAGCCTCAGAGGAGCTCAGGAAGAGAGGAGTGAGAGAGCATCAGTCTGGGAAGGTTAGAAAGTCATATAAAAACGATTTGGGCTCCATCAGTCCACTGAGAGACAGATAATATAGAAATGGGGAACATTTAACATGACAGAGCCTCTGCCTAGAAGTGGCTGTTCTTCTAAAATATCACCAAGAGCCACAAGAAAAATATTAAAATGTCATTGTGCATCTGTCAACAATAAGAAGAACACTGAATAGAAATGTGAAGTGAAGCCAGGAAGAACCTCTACTGTCTAGAGAGAACAAAGCGGCCTGTCTTCAGTTTGCCAGAGGCCACCTGGACAAAGCTGAAGATTTCTGGAAGTCGGTTCTCGGGACAGACGAGTCCAAAATTGAACCGTTTGGTCGCACTCGTAAATGTTTGGTGACAACCCAAGTGTCATGGTCTGGGGTTTTTCTTCCTCTGGGACCTGCACAACTCGACATCCTTAAGGGAACCTGCAGGTCAAGGACTGAGGCTCGCATTTGCAAGCGTTATTTGGTGTGCACCAGAGTTCGAATGGCGTTGCTCTCACCTTTCCGAACAAACTGAACCACAGGAGTAAATGTGTTCACCCCATCCCAGCTCACGGGTACAATACAACAAAGTAAACTTTCCCGCTCTGGTTCAGACCAAAGAAACTGCAGGTGTGATCGTACCCTTAAGCTTCTGCAGGGGACCTGAGGTAGGAAATCACTTCCTTTAACCTGCTCAGTGAGTGTCATGTATCAATTTGTTGTCTCGGTGACTATATTGTCAGCGATGGCTCAGAGCGCATCTCAGTCCTGTTATTATGAATTGACATAATTGCCTTGGCCAATCAGATGCAGAGCTCAGTCGCCTGTTCTTTAGAAGCAGATTGTACTTGATGTCAGGCAGGTTGCGGATTGTCCCTCTTTACGGGCCTGGAGAGGATAAACACTGTTTATGTCGTTTTCTTGGCAGCGAATTGCGAATTTGTGACCGTGACCTTAATAAAGTGACATTATCTGACAAGAAGCTGGAGCTGGGCAACAAATAGATAATCGCATCATGACTGCAAAACGCAAGTGATGAGCAGAATAGAAAAACACATCTGCTCCCTGGCTCATAACAAGTACCTGCCTAGAGAAAGGGCCACTGAACAGCATGCAACAAGGGTATAATAATGTTAGTGGGTGATGTAGTGGCAAAGAAAAAGGTGGGTAAGCTATGAATTCAAGTCAATGATCACTTTAAGATGAACAACTAATATTATAACAAAACAATGCATTTTCAGTTTGAATCCATGCTTTCTTGAAAAGACACTTTCACGTAACTTGCATGATTTTGATACTTCTTACTAAAATGCTTACTATTAAATTTTATATCAGTTGACAAACATGCCAGAATAAAAGTTACACACCTTATTTCCTGACCCATCGCCATAGTAACAAAAGGTCTTCCACCTTGTGCACCTAAAAAATGATTTGGCTTTCCTTTACCTTTAACGCGGACTCTACCCTTGACTGCAACGAGCTGCTTCTTTTGCAAGCAATTTTCTGAAAAACTGTTGCTGGAGCCTTACAGCAAGGGCACGCTGTGGTATTCACTCTCCACTGCTGGAGAATCAGTCAAGCCAGTCAAATGTTCCCCATCTTTCTAACATAGAGGCCAAAAATGTGAGGAATCCATCTAACAGAGTTGTATGAAGGCTTTAATAGTGTAGGGGTGCTCCACATAGTAAAAAGAGTTGTTTTATTTGATGACAGTAACCCTAAAATACATGCTGCAACCTTTTTTTTCCTCTTACAACCTGTGGTGCTCACTATACTTTGAAAAAGAACGTAGTGATTGCAATCTGTCATCCGATGAGTGGCTCCTTCATCCACATCGGCCCTATAAAAGGATAAAATATCAGTGTTGCACATAATTCTAATGATATTGCACATAATCCCCATCTATTGCACATGAGATCATGACCTCGTTGGTCATTTAATTGGGTAATTGGTAATTGAGTTTTTTTGGGCAGTAACATGAAGGCTCTAGGCATCTAACGCTAATTGGCAAGGATGTAGTGGAGGGTAAACCCACCATAACCCACCACCTCTTTACTGTATGTGTCAAATAGATTTCACCTGCCTTTTTAGGCTGATAGAAATTCAGAAGTTCATAGTGTTTATTATAGTAAGTAATATCTGATCTATGTTGCATTAAAGTAGGGTCTTTTCAAGAAAAAATCAATACTCGTTTGGTGGATGTTATGATCTGGAAAGTAACAAAATGCACATTGGAAAGTGGCCTACTTGAGAACTTGGCTGACTAATCTCATTAGTCTTTTTTTAGTACTTCTTAAGCTTTATTTATCTTGCTGAGCTGTCCTGTTTCACATTCATACAGTAACACACATTACTATCTGCAAGCTGCCCAGTACAGGCAACTCCATTAGAGGTGCAAGTGCCTTGTTCAAGGGAACCTCAGTAGAACAGGATGATCTGGGGGTTTGGTCCAGGGAACTGAACCAGTGACCTTCTGGTCACAATCTCTCTTCTCTAACCACAGGGCTGCTGGCGCCACAAACTCTTCTGTATGTAAACAATTCCTGATTACCCCATGTTAATTCAAAACAAGGCTGTGTACTAAGCAGAATAAAATCAACCTCCCCACTGATGAATGGTTGGCTACATCCTTATACATTTACATTTTTCAGCATTTGCCTGACACGTGTACAGAGCGACTTACAGTGAGTGCATCAGGAGACAATAGATGTGAATATTTCTGTGTCCCTAATGTGATCATGCATGATGAAAAATGCTCAGAAAAGGAAAAAGAAAAAAGGGAGAAAAGTGGAAACGTTTGGGGAAATGTTTGTCACCTCCAGTATATACACATTTCAAGTCTCTGTAATATCATTACCTTTTTTTTTTCAATATATGTAACAATTACTTTTGTAATCAGATTTTTAGGTGCTCAGGAGCACCTCTATAAGAATGTGGCTGGTTGGTTCATGTATAATGCCTTTCTGCAGTGTGCACAGCTTAGGGCAATTACAGTACGCACTGCCAGTGTGCCCTTGTGCACCAGGCAGTAGGCAGAAGTCACACCAGCATGAGCAGCTCTAGGTTGGTTATTCACATACCAGGAAGTAGCTCCGAATTTCTCAATGCACAAATTAAATCTTTTGTTTAGCGGTTCTCTTACAACAACACATGTGCTACCACAGCACTTTGGCGTTATTGGGTGACAACGCTGAAATGCACTGTCCCATCTGGTCACTCCCTGAGTAACTGTGGGTAAAATGAAAGGAGGTGGGCAGCGGAAAGGTTGCTTTCCGGAACAGCGATTCATTTATTCTAGCAGAGACCAGGTGTGAGCAGAAAATCATCTCCTTAATACTGCTGGGAGCATTTCAGTGATTACTTCAAGTAAGTCTAAGACTAATTAACGATGTGCCTAGCCAGTGACCTGAAAAACAATGTTAGCTGTTAGTTGGCTTTCAGATTTGTAGGAATTTTAGAGCGCCTCAGTCAGCATACTTATGCAGAGTATAATTAGGAATATGTTTGCATGTACCACCGAGACACACACCCTATGTGCAGCCAGGAGACCAGAGACCCTCAAGCAGGTAGGGATTTGGTGTCTTGCTCAAGGGCACTTTGACAGGGATGGACAAACCTGTGACCTCCAGGTGCAGCGACGTTTCGCTGGGTCACATCAGCTTAACCACATGTTGTAGTCAGGATGTCAAAGTTTACACCTTCTAAGACCTGAAGCATTACAGGCGTCGTTTTCAACACATCTGCGAGTCTATTTTGGGACCGCGCACATCTGTGCTACCTTTCAGACTCAAATATGGGTTGAAAACAACACAACCTTTCTTAGAGTGTAGAAGGCGATATCACAGTGGTGGATAGTTATGGTTTTTAGAACTGTGAGCAGTGAATTCCTTAAAGCTGCACTAGGCAAGATTTTGAAGAGTGTCCTCACTCAATCCTCACTAATTGAGATGACATTTACATTTTGGTCTTGGATGGACACTGACGGGAAATCTTCTCCACTGTCTCCTGAAAAGCAGCAGTGAGTGAGCTTCAAGGGACTTCTGGGTATTGAAGTCCTCAAAATTCAAATAGTTACCTCTCACTGTCATTTGCCTCGTGCAGCTTTAAAGGGCAAGGACACAGCATTTCGATGCAATTTAATTTGATGTATTTGTGGTTGAAACAGGATGCTGCGGTGGGCCAACACGGGAAGGGACTGCGCTAAAGCGGGCAGGTTGCACCATAACACACATGGAAAGTGACTCAGAAGAACTGGATGCTACGCTGCAACACCTCCATTACCCCTTGTCATTGGAGAAGACAGTATCCATTAAGGAGAGAAAGGCAGTGAAGCCCATTACATAGCAGTTGGTGAAGCAATCCGCTGTGAAATGTGCATAATCTTGAGCTGTTGCACATTTCAGATTCTTCTAAATGAATTATCTTCAGCCGCTGGGACACAACCGTGGTGTCTTAGCAGCCGATGTTTTGCACACACCCTAGCTCCACTAAACTTTGCTCCATCTAAAGTTTTAGATCGCCGAATTCCACGAGACAACTACACATTTGCTTTATTCTTTTTTTATCCGACCCTGTCAATCTTCACCAGCTTATTTTTAATCTCAGCCGCCGGCTTCCCCGTACAACCCGATCTAGTCTCCCAAACGTTACCAGCAAGGGTAAGCATGGCTTCTTGTTTACCTTGTTCCACTTGTGTGTTTATTTTAGAGACGTTGTCTCTATTAGAGAGACGTGTCCATTAGCTAGAAGCGGATAAGCCGACTACCTTAGACGAGACGGGCACCCCAGATAGTCTAAATACGTGGCCAGCTAGCCGGCTCACGAGCGTTAGCAGTAGTCCGATCGTTAGCCAAGATAACGTAGCCCCATCGGCAGTGGGTGACGAGTTTGTCCCGGTCTCTGGGCGTCGGAGATCTCGCCAGTTCCAGCCGCCAGTTGTGCGACCTGATTTGCCACCGGTGCTCCCGGTGGCTAATTGTTTTATTGTTCTTGCTAGTCCCTGTGGCCGGCCCGTCTCCCCTGCTTCTCCTTGGTGTTTCCCGGGCTGAATGTCTTTTCTCACAGTTTGATTCAGTTTCCTTAGATACTCTCACCAAGTTAATGCTGTCGTCTAAACCCACGACCTGCATGCTTGACCCTCTGCCTGCTAAACTGCTTAAAGAGCTTTTCCCGGGGTCACATGTCATCCCTCCTCTCTCACCTGATCTTTCCTGTCTCTCTCTACTGACTGTCAAATAAAGGCAAAATGCCAAAAAAATAATCAAAAAAAAAAAAAGCTTTTCCCTATCTTAGGTCCTTCCATTCTCTATATGATCAGTCAGTCACTCTCTACTGGCACTGTGCCCTCCGCCTTTAAAACAGCCGTGATCAAGCCATTATTGAAAAAACCAAACCTTGATCGCAAAGTACTTCAGAACTATAGACCAATCTCAAATCTGCCGTTCCTCTCCAAAATACTTGAACGAACTGTAGCCAGTCAACTTACCGATTTCTTGTCACAAAACAACCTATTTGATCCCTTTCAATCTGGCTTTAGATCCTTCCACTCCACCGAAACTGCACTCACAAGAGTGGTCAATGATCTCCTGTTAGCTTTTGACTCCAACTCAACCTCAGCACTATTACTGCTTGACCTGAGTGCAGCCTTTGACAATTGATCATACGATACTCTTGAACCGTCTTGAAAATTATATTGGTATCCGGGGATCAGCACTTTCT
>OOFE01042280.1:0-12762 GCA_900323365.1 Monocentris japonica | reverse complement strand
CCCTGTGCTCCCCTTGTCATATGACACTATGCAACTCTACCTCTGAGACAAAGACACACACACACACACACACACACACACACACACACACACACACACACTTAATAAGGGAACAGGTGACAGAGCGTGCCCTGTGGCAGAGGCCTGTAATGGAGGCCGCCCATGTAGCTGAACAGATGGTGATGGGCCTGTTGCTAAGGATCAGGCCTGAAGAATCCATGTTTTAATTCCAGATTATTTGCTTCAGCCCCACAAGGCAATATCACAGGCTTTCCCCTGGGTGATAATGAAAGGAGGACACACAAAAGCAGGACTAAGAGCCCGGTCAGAGGAGGCCCCTGGAGAGAAGAATAGTCAGCTGTTATGACCGAGGTTTACAGAGGTAGACAGACAGGGGATCTCGTTTGGGAGTCAGGTCAGTTATAATGCCTCAGAGGGAGAAACAGAAACAGAGCAACTTTTCCC
Organism: Monocentris japonica; assembly: GCA_900323365.1. Taxonomy (NCBI): domain Eukaryota; kingdom Metazoa; phylum Chordata; class Actinopteri; order Trachichthyiformes; family Monocentridae; genus Monocentris; species Monocentris japonica. Next base: position 12,297 of record OOFE01042280.1, on the reverse strand, counting down.
ACTTGAGGTCTGTTGACAACTCATGGTAAAAAGCAAACAAGTTTCTGCCGGGTGAAAACTCTTGTTCTTTTTGCATCCTCAGACTGTGAAAACAAGCTGACCGCTAGATACACACAAATGCAGGGTGTTTGGGAAAGTGGAGCCAGGCGCTAAGTACTGGTGGTCTCACTGTGTATTTGATCAATGGAGCTCGACCGCAGGAGTCCACATTTGTTTTATCAGCGGCAGTGTGTGGCTGGGCGTTTGAGGAAAAAATAAAGGGGAAGGGGAAAGTCTAGTCAGAGACGTCTCCATAACAGTCTTTTGCTACAGGCCACAGCTATAGTGAATAAAATTGATTAGTATTTATTAGTTCACATTAAAAATCCTGAAGTTTCAATAAAAAATTCAAGGGTTCCAACAATGAAGGGGACTGTGTAATTATTCACAGCAAAGCAGTAAAGCCTATATTGGATTATTGCTAAATTGAATAGTAACAGATTTTCTGACTCATTTCCTGACAACATTCCTGATTCTGCATGCAGTGTCAAACAGTATATCACGGAGACTGGGCCAAACAACTGTTAACAATACACCATACCTACCTATTTAACTTAATTGCATCACTGTCCCCATTTCCCGGTTGCCGACTGCACCTTATGTATGTGTTGTGAAGTTAAGAGTGACATGCTTACAAGCGTTGATACAGTCTGGGAGTAGCTGGGTGGCGTCACACTGTCTGTACAGGACCTTTCTGTTATATTCCATTTCCTCCTTTTCTCCGTTTCCACTTCTTTCTAATGTCATCCATCTTCTTTGCGCTCACTCCCACTCTCCTCTCCACTCAACGTCAAGTTTTTGCCTCGTCTCACTCACATCCTGATTACTGTAATATCATTAAACAATTAGACGATCTATCACGATTACACAGTGAACATGTGATTTCCCTCTCTGATGCGACAGGTATTTGACGCTTGCTTGCACATCACTGGTGGAGTTCTTGTCTTTTCTTGTCGTCCTGTAATTCTGAGGCAGGTTATTTTCCTCTTTGGCATGAGAGGCTTGTGTTCTGCACTTTGTGCCATATAGCATGTGTAAAGAATACATTCTGTACCCGGTTTAAAGTCACAATCAAATGAAAAATGTATTTTTTTCACCTTGTAATTCTCTATGCCATAATATATTTAGCAATTTAAAAATAAATGCAAAAAATAAAAATCTCATATTTTATATCAAAATCCCATTACGTTTACTTCCTGGAAAATGGCATGTTTCAACCAATAATACCATCACAGATTTCTGAAAAACAGAAACAACAGAACATTTTTCACTACTATAAGCAGCTATGGCTGCTCATCACTGGCATTTCTGTTTCTTATTCTCTGATGAGATATTATCACAATGACATATTTATGGCCCACTGATAATTCTCCACACAACGTGCTCAGTGTGTCCCAGAACTGAGCTGTGTGTGTGTGTGTGTGTGTGTGTGTGTCAAAGGTTTCCACAGAGTGAAACGCCATCACACACACACGCACACTCACATGCTGTTTGCCATCAAAAGGAGATTACACACTTTCTGCTGTAACAGAGTAGGGCCTCTGTGCTAAAATAAGATCAGCAGATAAACAATTATGTTTCATCATCCAATTTAAATTATGACTTTTGATCACTCTTGATTGATAAGTTCTTTATACAATGCTTCTGTAATTTCATCAAAGGAGACCTGCTGGCAGGTCACAAAGTGAGTGAACTGCTCTTTTGGATTACTCCTGTGTTCAAGATAAGGCATCTGAAGCACCTAAACGTTGTCAGGTTTTGCACATTTTGGACTCATTTGCCCCAGACGAGACTTATTTGTCAGTGAAGGTTGGCATTTATGATTTGGCCAAAAAGAATATGCTCATCAAATCAGATCAGGGACACGCACTGCAACCTGAAGCATGGTGCCATACACAGATACAGGGACAGAAAATGGAAACTATTTCTAGAGCATGGAAATCAATCTGTGAGTCAAAGAGCAGCTCTCCTCTCTCCAACTCACTGTACAGGTCAGTGAAATCACATCTAACAAAATAACATGCAACCACATGCGCCCCCGCTCTCAAGCATATGGAAATACCCCAGCAGCTGATATACAGCTGCGAAGCCTGCTATTAGACCTGATTTATACAACCTCCAAAACAACATTTAAAATGGGTGTGCAATATTTTATTAATGTTCTCTTATTGTTTCAGGGTAACCAAACTCATAGAGTCTCCCATCTAATGGTTAAAACCATGCTATTGCAATTGGCTGATCTTCGTCATCACATGCTTATTATTATTCTTTTAAAATACCTTACGTATTTTGTGTACGCTATTTTTTATATCTGTGTATCTTGTATCTTAGATTTCCTGCAGACATATAATAAAAGTGGTGCTTATTGCACCATGTTGCAACATAGGTGATTGTGTTGTGCGGCCTGTATTGGGGAGGGGGGGTGCTTAGGTGCTTAGGTGATCTGGCTTAGGGCACCAAATGAACCAGGACTGCCACTGGGTAGATGATTTAGTGTCACACTTCCTGTGTCTGACTGGAGAATGCAAGCAAAACAGCAGGAAAACAAGACTCCCAACAAACAGATGATCTCTTTATTTTATTGCACATTTTAATCTGTCATTGTAAGCGCTCCCAAGAAGAAAGCTGCCTTACCCCTTGTTTCTCCCGAGCCCCTGTGGCTTTTATGGGGATTATGCTTCAAAAAACACAGGGATTACAGGGACAAAAATGTCAACATGTGTGGGCTTCTTTACACTTTTTTTAACCATTTGAGTGTGTATCAGTCCAAGCTGTGACAAAGGCTAATAGAGTCCTCTTCTATCCCTTTAACCTCTGGTTGCATATAGCACGTCCTCTGAAAACCTCTAATACATATCAGTAGTATGTTCCCAGCAAACAGAATCAAATTGAATAAACTTGTATTGATGGAAGAATTTATGTTGATAAGTAAATATGCTATGAAATCTATATTCTTCCAGACAGTCGGTGATCTAAATTAATGATTGAGAAATCAATGGCATACTCATGACCATAGTTATTTTCCTACAAATTCCTAGGAAGATCAATGCCTACACCACTCATGTCATAAGTGACGTGGAGTTTGATGCCAAACAACGATTATTTTCCTTCCATTATGGCTAGGTGGTGATGCCATGGAAAACTAGAACTAGTTACAGGAACGCACCAGTCTTTCTGGGGAGATTGTCCTGTTGGTCAATTTAGCATTTAAACCTGCACTGTGTAACTTTATGTAATGTTTTCGTTGGCGGCCCCTAGTGGCAGCGAGAAGTAACTGTCTTAATCCAGTTTTCTGTGGCGAGAGCCGAGGTGCTAGCTTGCTCACTGCTGTTTCAGAGTTGTGTGCAGTCGGCTCGAAGGTTTCAATTCGTCACTTCCTGTGCTCCCCCAGCATACCTACCTGACTCCAACACTTCATTGGGGCGAATGGAGAAAATCTACAGCAGCTCAATGAAGGGGGAGGGGCCAGTCTTCTCTGACGCAGCCCCACTTCATGAACTAGACTGATAAGGCACTTGTATTTTTACATAAGAAAGTTATATAATAAGTTATATAAAACAGAGTCAAAGGCAAGCGTATACGCCCCTCTGTCACCCCAACCTCCACTGTGCTGTTTCTATGTCAAACTATAACCTGTTTCAGTCATGTGAGCTCTGCCTCCTTTTTCACACAATTCATACAATATCATAAAAAATGACTATGACTATGAATTTGATATGAGAACAGGCTAGCAGAGGAGGGTATTGATAACTTCATTTAGTTGCAGCCCTGTCAGACAGAGCCATCATCCTAATGATTATTTACAGAGTTAGAGGGCTGTTTTTTGGCTCTCCGAAAAAGAAGAAGAAGAAAAAAATATTTATCTAATTATACTCCAATTTTTTTTTTATTTGTAAGAACACATTCATTCTTTCAAGTGTCATTGTGACTTACTATTCAGAACTCCTCTCTGTTATTGATGTTACTTAGCAGGCCTGAAAAAAAGTATCTCCTGCAGAGGTCTCCTGCAGAGCGTTTTATGAATGTATTGAAAAAGAGAACGATCAGCTTTGCCAACTCCATGAATCACAACATCAATTTAAGTCTAAATCATTTCTCCTCTTTGCCCTCATGTTTACATAGTTCAGGGATCCAGTGATCACTGCTCATATATCACAGGAAAATGTATAAAGTTCAAAAAGAAAGCCAAAAGTATTATATGTAGCATCCAAGCCCTAGACATATGAATACAATTTGAGTTGGCGGGAGAGGGGGCAGAATCATAAGGAAGTGCTTTCAAAGTAAAAGGGGGAGCGGAAAAGTGCATCTTGCATTGCTATTATGGTAATTGGTTTTCAAATTTGCTAAATAAATAAATAAATACAAATGCAGGATTTATTTTGAATGTTTGAGGCGCTGAGGCACTAACATTTTGGAAAAGTATTTTTTTAAGCATTTCTAATTTGCTGGACAGCACACGGCAAGGGGCGACAGGACAGGTAGTAGAGTATGAGAGGATGATGATGAACATAAGTCATGAACTGGACATGAACTCATGACTACACTGATGTGCATTTATCCCACTGAGACACAAGGATGCTCTTTAAAACACTAACTTGACATATTAAGCTAGTGACGGTAAGCATGTACAATCCAAAGCAGAAGACATAATAGTCCTCTGGTGAAAGTAAAAGTTGTCTGTTCAACATGCGCTCAGAAGTGTTGAATTAAGTACAGTTAATAATAATATGTATCCAAAGTAAAAGTACAGTTCACATCGCTGCGTTTCCTTTAACTATATGCTTTGTCTGCAAGCCTTTTTCTTCAAAGTAACTACTGGAGGAACAGCTGCAATCAGGTAGCTCTAGTGAACTACAAAGTAAGATGTCTGCTTTGAAATGTAGGGGAATAAAAATGTCAAGTCTTCTGAAATGGAAATATTCAAGTAAAATACAAGTAAAAACGTACAATATCATCGTTATGATCCCTGTTCCCATTCTCTCTGATGCCTGGCTGTCCTTTTCTGTAGTCCAGGTTTCCAAAGTGGAACTTGCTGAAATATTAACAAGCCAATGCTTCCCTCACAGAGTGGTGCCACATACTCTATTACCACTTATGGAAAATACCTTCATCATGAAAAACGGCTGGGAGGGGGACTGTGCCATGCTTTGTGATTGGCCAAGCCCAGGATGTGGTTAAGTCACATATTTAATGCCTCATCATCGCCGTGGGGACGGCCCTCAGATGTGTTCCGTTGTGATTCTGATTGGTGGACACACTGAAGCTGTGTGTAAAAACAACAGCAAACACTACGCCTTTCCTGGTGTAAATCAAGTATACGACGGCCATTACAACTCGCCTCTCTGTCACTTCCATTAGATCCTTGGCAGCAACTGCATTACTCTTGGCATGTTTCAAGAGGAGATCCACCCTGTGTAATTGCAGCCCCCTAATTGCTCAGGCACCGCTCGGCTTTGGAAAAGGAGCCCCATCTCGCTCCTCAGCAGCCCCCAAAATGAATGCCATGTGCTGGGAGAAGGCCTCGGCCGCTGCTGAGAGCCTGAGGTGGCGCCGTGACGCCTCGGGCCCAGCCGATGTGCCTGCTGCTGCCAAGACGAACATAACTCAGCCATTCCGTCTTAAACACAGACACTCCCCTCACTTTCTTTTTCTCTGTCTTTCTCTCTTTTTTTCTTTTTTTGTTTCTCATCCCTCGCAGTCCCTTTCTCACATATGCACACATTGTCCCACTCTCTTCCCCTCTCTTCCCTCTCAGAGCTAAGAGCCTTTGTTCAGGAAATGGTCTCTGATGTCACCTTGTGTAGCGGTGCAGTGGGCAAGGCATGGGAAATGTTTTGCGGGCCACAAGCTCTACTTAACATGTTCTAGTGTTGAAATCGTTGGTTGCATCTGTTTATATAACCCCCATTTGCTCTATTCTTATTCATGCTCTATTCTATTCTTTGCTGTATCCTATTACTACTTGCTGCTGCAACAAGCCATTTTCCCCATGCCGATCATTAAAGTTCCATCTAATCTTATCTTAAGGTTTCCAAAATGCGGACGCTTCTCACAGCCTGTTTATTTGGGAGAGTGCAAAAAACTGCTTCTTCCATTGTGGGCTTCACAAGCACTAAGTGTCAACTCTTCCACTGGATATATTCCACTTGGGAAAAGAAAGTCTCCCTAAGTTTAAACATCATTGATGGGAGTTCAGTTGTGCTTTAACAGTTGAAAAGCAGGAGGCATTTAACATCAGTCATCTCAGCAACATCTGAAATCATTAAGCTGATGTTTAGGTCCTGAACGTCCTGTGGGTGTTAGGAACCTGGCCAACTCTTCCAAACCCTCAAAACGTCCCTCCGAACACTCCACGCTACTCCACTGCCCCACAGCCCGGGCAGGAAGTGGGCTAAAAATAGCCCGAATCAAAGGTATGTTATTGGAGTGTAATGAGAGAAGGATGTGCTGTTGTAACAGGGAACTTTTTCCTGGACATTCCTGAGCTTTTTCTCATGTGAAAGCCGGGGTTGGCGCCCTGGCGGCACTAAAGGGACACAGTTATTTTCTTTTCAGGTTCAACACACTGTGTGTCAGGGGCTCAGAGTGGTCAGTGGAGGACAGAGGCAAAGCTCTACGCTTTCATTTCACAGTCCGAATCATTTCTTCTGATTATTGTATTATACACCGATCAGCCAAAACATTAAAACCATTCGGTGGTGGACAGGGGTCAGCATGGGCACTCTGACCGGTCTGTGGCTATGCAGCCCCATACGCAGCAAGCTGCGATGCACTGTGTGTTCTGACACCTTTCTATCATAGCCAGCATTAACTTTTTCAGCAATTTGTGCTAAAGTAGCTCTTCTGTGGGATCGGACCAGACGGACTCCCCGCTCGCATCAATGAGCCTTGGGTGCTCATGACCCTGTCGCCGGTTCACCGGTTGTCCTTCCTTGGACCACTTTTGGTAGGTACTAACCACTGCATACTGGGAACACCCCACAAGACCTGCCGTTTTGGAGATGCTCTGACCCAGTCGTCTAGCCATCACAATTTGGCCCTTGTCAAAGTCGCTCAGCTCCTTAAGCTTGCCCATTTTTCCTGCTTCCAACACATCAACTTCAAGAACCAGGTGCCATTGTAACAAGACAATCGATTCACTTCACCTGTCAGTGGTTTTAATGTTGTGGCTGATCGGTGTATATTCTGATACAGCTAATCTATTCTAGTCTATTCTAGTCTATTGAACTGACTGAGATTTATCATTAGCAAAGGATGATATAAAATTCACTGATTTACTGTAAAAGCCAGTCTAGTCTCAGATCAGCGCTACTCTTCTAAGATACTTGATACATAAGGGCATTGGTTTCTTTCTTTTTCTCTCTTCAAAATACTTCTGTTATTGAAGTGACTTGCAATAAACTCTCAGCTATGTATTTACAGCACTTTGCATAGTCCTTGGCACATGCATAAGTGCATAAATGTCTGTAGTGCACCTGAACCAGTTGTGCTTAATGAACGGAAACCTTGTAAAATTAACTTCATTACTTGGTTTCAAATAAAACAGCCTGAAAAGCTTCTCTCAATTTTCTCCTTCAGAGGCCCAGCAGGCAGCGCAATTTGGGCCTGGCCTCTCCTTTTCATCATCCTCACATTAAATGCAGGGAATCTGATTAGAAATGTGTCTTCAGATATATACACACATATGAAATGTAAGATGAAATCTTTAGGGGTGCTCTTCAACTCTTTGTTGAGAATTTCATATGCACATTTATTTCTCTAACACCCAAGAGGCGTTAAGAAAATGTTGAGCACACATTTCTACTGTGATTCATTTACTGCAATTACAAACACATGCCACCGTCAGGGGAAGCAGACAGGTTCAGTGCATCACTCAACATGTGCAAAGCAGCCGTTCTCCTGGAGCATACCTGCACTGTCTGAGTGTGTGTGTTATGTGTGTGTGTGTGTGTGTGTACGCACGGCTGCATGCATGCATATGTGTGAATATGTGCAAGTGCTTATGAGTTCATTTGTGATTATGTGTATAGGTGTGTGTTAGTGCACGTTGTGTCCTCTAATTGAGAGCTGAGTGACTCGAGTACGGTTCATGAATTGTTGAATATATACATTTCATTCATGCAGAGCTGATTTTGATTTTTACTTCAGGAGGCGGCTGTACAGTGAAGTTAATCATCAAGTGTCTCATGATGCAAACTCTGCTACTCTGTTCACCATAGAGATGTGAGTGGTACAGTTAAGGACAGAGACAAACATCTGGTGGCCTCCTTGTGAAATGAGTTCAAAGCTCTGCAGCTCCTTGATTATTTAAACTTTGTTTGAGCCAAATTAGACGGCCTTTTATTCCACAGTGTGGTGCACAAAGGGTTTGTGTGTGTGTGTGTGCGTGTGTGTGTGTCTGTGCATATGTGTGTGTGTGTGTGTGCGTGTAAAAATGTACTGTATTCTCCAGACTCTCCATCTCTAAAAAATCTGTTTTCTTTCTTTCATATCAAATGTCAATTGTCAGGTTGCTCTTGAACAACTAACACTGATTTATCTTAGGTAGATAGTTGATAGTGACAAGGATGTTTGTCAGTTGATTGTAGTATCAATCAGTCAAAGTTAATGTGACTTTCATGACACACTGTACACTGCAAAAAAATAAAAAAAATCTTAGCAACACCGTCTTATTATTCTGAAAACCACCCGGAAAAATCTGCCATTTGTTTTCAATCCAGTTTCAGGAAGTTTCTTGACAATCTCATAACAGGTGACAATAGCTTGAAATGAGGCAGATCATTCTGAAGTAAATGAAAGTGAAATGTTTTGGCACCGGTTGATTTGCATTGGAAACACATGAAATGATTTTGACCCACTGGCAAACCCTTTTTTCATTTGTTAGGAAAAAAAAATAAGATCTCTAAATCATTTGTTGAAACAGATATAGATGGGCCTGAGGCAGCCGAGAAGTGATAGAAATGGACAAAATACTCAACAACAACAGCCTTTTCCTTTGGAGATATATCAACTTTGGTTATACAGCAAGTTAAAGTCATTTCCAGAGAGAGTATCACAATCGTGTTATTCTGCCTCTCACTGATTCCACAAACAGACCTACAGTAAGTGTTATTAACGTGACCAGCTCAGCCTGTGTGTGGGGGTCACATATCAGCTATACAGGCTGTCTTTGTTTTTGTTTGCACAGCAGTTGGACAGAGACTTGCTTGGCGCTGGCGTCTCCCTTTCAGGATTTGTCTCTAGACGAGCCCTGCATGCTTCTGATGTGGGAAAGGTCTGTCCTCTCCACTGCCTTGTCGTTTGACGTGTCCCAGCCTCACGCCAACATGTCACTATTGCTTACAAGTTTTGTGTTTGCATGCATATTCTGTTTGTATATGTATATGTGTGCATGCATGCAGGCATGGTGTGCGTGCATGTATTCATGTGTGTGTCTGCATGCATGCATTCTTTTAAAGCTTTACTTATCCAGGGAAACTCAACTGAGCACCATGTTCTTGTCCAGCAACATCCTGCTTCACATTCATACAGTTCCACACATTCACACTGGGAGCTGCCCAGTACAACCACAGTCTTCTACTGTTGGTTATTGGGAGCTGGAGCAGTAAAGGATTCAGTGCCTTGCTCAAGGGCACTTTGACAGCAGTTGAGGGAGGGGAGCTTGTTACTAATTCACTTTCCCCACCCACAGTTTCCCAGCCTGTATAGTGATTCGAACCGGCAACCTTCTGGGCTTCCACTTCATGCACGCATCTGTGTGCTTTTCTTGCTCTGTGTTGGTTAAGGGACATTCCTTTACCATTTTGTATCTGCACAGGAAGTCGATTCACTGCTAAAAAATTATAGCAACAAGTGAAAAACGTTTCATCTCCATTGCCTTAGCTTCGGTTGAAGGCCTGCACTGTCTACCAGGTGGGAGGATCTGTACCCTGTGTCCGCTGATTCAGAGGTCAGCAGCTCTTCTGTCACAAGACCTAAATTTGAAATATTACATTTTGTGAAGCAGGAAACAAATTATTTATAACAGTAAGCATTAGCGAAATCCATTTGTTGGCAGGGGGTGATGGCTTCCTAAGTTACCCTGTGCTCTGAAATATGTCAAATATTCAACAACTCTTGGCTAGTGTCGACCCTGCCATCAATGACAATTTATATCAACCCTTTTAAAAGACAGCTAATTATGATCCACTGCACAAATAACATAAGCAATTTATCTATTGCTTACATTAGATCCTGAGTGTGTGTCCTGTTCGCAGCATGGGTTTGAACCTAGTCCAGAGAAACTTGGCAATCCCAGCTTCGTGGTTATTAATATTCCACAAGGCCTGAGAAAATAAACTTCCTGTCAATGAATGTTGCCATGGCATCTCAAGTTGACACAGCAGTCAAACTGTAGTTGGCACAGGGCAGCGCGGCTCCACACTGTATTGTTGTTGATCACCTCTTTCAGCCCAGGCCAAAAGCCTACCCATTCATTATATTTCAATTTATGGTTTTCCTTTTCATTTTCCCTTTTATTTTCACTGCTTCAATTTGACTGGCGAAAACAATCTGGATTGTAAAGAGAAAGAGCTTGTGTGGTGGGGCAGGATGTGTCTTGCTGAGGTCCTGATACCACATTGAGGGACACAACAAGACGATTGCCACAGAGAGGATGCTTTCGCTCATGCATTTTCTCACCCATAGCAAAAACAAAGTCAATTGCGGTTTAATAAGCCAGTGGCATTTGCCTGGCAATTTATGATGTAGCAATATCCAATATGCACACCACGGGGTTGTGTTTATTTTCTGAGGCTAGGGGCTAATTGTTATCCTGTTAATCCTTGCCACTTTTTAATCTGGATAGGTTCAGGATTAAGTTAGAACACGTACAGTAGCATAAGTAACACAAGTTAAGATGGCCTTAGTCAGATTTCTTGATCAACTAATTGATAAATGAGGAATCTGGTGGGTCAGTGGGATAAGTACCATGTACTTATGAGACTGGATTTGATTCCAGTTGATGTCCTTTGTTTAATGACCCCAGTCAACGGTCTTTCCTGTGACTCTCCACTCCATACTCTTTAATAAAGCATGACAATGAGACTCAATTGACCTCTCAAGACATAAACCTTTAGAAACAAACAAACAAACAAGATATATGAAATACATTGACTGGCATGGCTCATGAATATAGGTGACAAATGCAGAATGCTTCTCATTTTTTTCATTTTCACTTCATTACATCCACTCTGCTTAACACTGAGCTTGTAGGCCTGAAGAAGGAGAAGCAGGATCCAACTCTGATTATAAGGTAGTCGTCTCATATGATGACTGACACATATTTGTGGCGGAGAATGAGGTGACAGATCCCCATACTGTATTTGCGCGGGCATGTACAAGAAGTGTTCTCAACTTAACACAATGTAATTACTCTTAAGTTGTTTTGTTTATGGAAATGGCATCTGCTGTTGATTAAATGCCAGACAAATTCCCCCACTGCTCCGCTTGGAACGTTAAAAAGAATATGTTCGTTTACCAACAGGAAAATGGTTCAGATTTTTGTCTGACACTTAATTCATACAGGAACGCAAACCACATGAAATACATGAATCACGTTGCCTTTGTGATATCAATTCAATTATTTCCATTTACTCATCACATTTACTGATGAGTAGATGTTGCACCGAGTTGTTGCTACCTCTTATTTCACACTGTGTTGGTTTATGGTTGGTATGGTTTATACTTTGGTGAAATAGGTGGCATGACATAAAGGAATTCTGTGATATCCTTGGGTAGATTGCCCCATTGTTCAACCCCACCATTAAGTGATAAGAACATGCCAAAATCATATATATGTACCGGGTAGATCATTGGCTCCGCTGCTCCATGCTAACACTTTAGCATACACTATGTTGAGTGATAGGCTCCATGCTAACTCTTTAGCATACACTATGTTCAGCGGTAGACTCCATGCTAACTCTTTAGCATACACTATGTTCAGCGGTAGACTCCATGCTAACTCTATGGCATACACTATGTTGAGTGATAGAGGGCTCCATGGTAACTCTTTAGCATACACTATGTTGAGCGATAGGCTCCATGCTAACTCTTTAGCATACACTATGTTGAGTGATAGAGGGCTCCATGCTAACTCTTTAGCATATACTATGTTGCGCGATAGACTCCATGTTAACTCTTTAGCATACACTATGTTGAGTGATAGAGGGCTCCATGGTAACTCTTTAGCATACACTATGTTGAGCGATAGACTCCATG
>OOFE01042273.1:0-14220 GCA_900323365.1 Monocentris japonica | reverse complement strand
TGTACTACTGGAACTACACTCCCCTCCCTGCAGGACCTATACACCAGGAGGTGCAGAACTAGAGCCTGTCGGATCATGAAGGATCCTCACCACCCCAACAACGGACTGTTTCAGCTGCTGCGGTCAGGCAAGCGCCTCCGCAGTTACGCTGCCAAAACAGAGAGACTGAGACGGAGTTTCTTTCCTCAGGCCATCAGGACTGTAAACTCTGACCTCACCAGGGCCCCCACCAAGCACCACACACTGCCCCTCTTTTGCACTCACACACACACACGCACACACCATAGACATACACTTACAATTTACACAAGATTTATATTTTATATTTTATATTTTGATACCTATTGTAAATAGTGTGCTTCGTTTTTTGCTGTAAATATTGTTTTTTTGCAACTGGTGTTTTTTTTGCACAATTCCGTGAGCATTGCCACTTTTTCATTTCACTGCACATCCTGTATGCGTATGTGACAAATAAAGTTCTAGACTTGACTTGATGGGTCCGTCTCTCTAACCGCTAGGCCAACCTGCCGCCCACGGTAGGTAGGTGGTACGTGTCAAAGTAACATCCACATAAACATTGCCCAGAGCATCACACTGCCTTCGCCGGCTTGCCTTCTTCCCATAGTGCACCCTGGTGCCATCTCTTCCTCAGGTAAACAACGCGCACGCACCTGGCTGTCCACATGATGTAAAAGAAAACGTGATTCATCAGACCGGGCCACCTTCTTCCATTGCTCCATGGTCCAGTTCTGATGCTCACGTGCCCATTGTAGGTGCTTTCGGTGGTGGACAGGGATCAGCATGGGCACTCTGACCGATCTGCGGCTACGCAGCCCCATACACAGAAAGCTGCGATGCACTGTGTGTTCTGACACCTTTCTATCATAGCCAGCATTAACTTTCAGCAATTTGTGCTCCAATAGCTCTTCTGTGGGATCGGACCAGACAGGCTAGCCTTCGCTCCCCACGTGCATCAATGAGCCTTGGGCGCGTATGACCCTGTCGCTGGTTCACCAGTTGTTCTTCCTTGGACCACTTTTGGGAGGTACTAACCACTGCATACCGGGAACACTCCACAAGACCTGCCGTTTTGGAGATGCTCTGACCCAGTTGTCTAGCCATAACGATTTGGCCCCTGTCAAAGTCGCTCAGGTCCTTATGCGTGCCCATTTTTCCTGTTTCCGACACATCAACTTCAAGAACTGACTGTTCATTTGCTTCCCAATATATCCCACCCCTTGACAGGTGCCATTGTAACGAGATAATCAATATCATTCACTTCACCTGTCAGTGGTTTTAATGTTGTGGCTGATTTTCTACACCACTACTTCTCTCCCCCGAGCTCTTAGCTATGAGTGGGATGTGCTGTGATCATCAGACCTATTTAGCAAGTAGCACAAATCGGCATCAGCCATACTGATTTGTCACCAAATGCTTTGGCAGTCAGTGCATTAACATTTTCCCAGTGGTCGAAAAAGGCCACTAGATTTGTTGCAAGACGCTTTTAAGCAAATAAACCAGGACTACCACCAGGAAGCCTAAAAGGTTGTTAAACTAAGCAACAAAGTTGCCATTTGGTGGATGTCTTGATCCAAAGCAACTCACAATACCATGAGAGCTTAAATTCTTAGCATGGCAAGCCCCATTGGGAATCAAAACCATAGGCTAACCCTGACAGTATTAGAGCCATGCTCAACTCATTGAGTTACAGGACCAACATATAAACAACTGGCAACAGTAAATGGATGGTATTTTCAAAGCTTCAACACAAGTAATGACTGCCAATACCCTATAACAAATTGTTCATGTTGATAGTGGCTGCAATACAATATTTTGCCTTTGTTGCTCTATAAGCGGCTTGCTAGGTGAAGTCTTACTACGAGTTGAACCCTGGTTGCCTGGGTGAAAATCAGGAATCGTAACCACTAGACCATAAGTTTGGTGGGATACTACACGAGGTACTGCTGGGATTTGAACCCAGGGTCTCCTCTTTACAAGACATGTGCTTCTACCAGCTAAATCATATGCTGCGTTCCATTCAAAGTCAAAAGTTGTAAAATTCCCAGTCGGTAGGTCGTAATTACAATCTTTGTGCGTTCCAGGTATCCAGTTTGGAAAAACCTGGGGAGACACCACCCCCAAGATTTACTTGACCCATCGTAAAATAGGCTATTCCCCATGCAACAGCTAATGTTAGGTCAATGATATTTGCCAATGTTAGCTAGCCAGTTAGCATAGAATGTTAGCAACTGTAAGTGGAACTTTACCACTCCCAAGTTTTTTTGTAAAAATAGGCTGTTCCCCGTGAAACAGCTTATGTAATGTCAATGATATTTGGCAATGCTAGCTCGCTAGTTAGCACAGAATGTTAGCAACTGTAAGTGGAGCTTTATATTTCAAATGTTTGTGTTTAACCATTTATCACACAAGTGTTTTAATAAATTTAAAGGTGCAATGCAATGCTGAAAATCAAACTGAAATGTATTTTGAGGTTTATAAACATGTTAATAAGTTAGCAAGTAATGCTGCATAGCATTTACAGTGTATGCCACCATGTTGACATAATGTCAGATAACTATATCTTGAAAGGCCTTTCCATTGCATTTTTCCTAGTATGAAGTAAGAATTTTTTAACTTTCCGACATCTCTGGAATGTAGCCACAGAATCTGCCGTACCTAAACAACAGTCAGTCCAGGAAGGTGACATGCTTTTACGCACATAGTCCATCATGTAATACTAATGTGACTTTTTTCCTGAAGAGAAAGCGTGTTGCATGTCATGTCATGCATTATAACATCTTCTGTTACTAGTATTAAAGTGTTTTTTTTGAAATTATGATGTATAATAGAAGCTGAATGGAAACTGTAAAATGTGGATGAAAAAGGATTGTTATGCCAGACTTCCCAGACTACAATGATAGGATTATTGATAGGACACTGTCTTACTAGTCAGCATAAAGCTCTATAACATACTACAATCATGGAGTCACAATGCCTGTAAGTTCTTGGTGTATTATAACACACATTTTCTAGTAGTGGGTGTTGTAATACATTAAAAACATATTCTATAAACCATATATTTATAAAACTATAAATATAACCACAAATCTCTATATGTTCTTATAAAGTGTCATATGACATTATAAACACGTTACAGTTACACTGTCCTATAAACACGTACCTCATAGAAAGTGTAACAGACATCCTCTCCTCTATAGGCAATGAGATGACCAAAAGAGGATTAATGCACTGACATCGACTGTTGCTTTTTTAAAACAACTTTTGCATAAAAATGGAGCCTCTGCAGCTTTTCTCTACTCATCTAAATTTTAAATGAGTGATTCAGAGATAGAGTGAGAGATGGAGCGGGAGTGAAATGTCACTGAAGCCAACTGCTCGATAACATGCCGGACGCTGCTGTGAGCCGCATGACAAACCTCTGAATGGCCTGCGTAAAGTTAGGGTTTGTGTGTGGGTCTGTGTAACGGCGAGTGTGAAAAATGTGTAAATTTCTCTTCAGTCTTTTGCACACTGTATACTTAATACATGTGCCTGATCCGTGTGTGTGTCTGTGTACTGTGTGCGCGAGCCTGCATCCATCCATTACTGTCACTATTTACCAAACATGTACATACACTGCATACAGAACTAGGGTCTGCTTTAGTTCTCAGTGACCTTTGGACAGCGAGACAACCACTTTTTGAGTGTGTACGTGCCTTATTGTGTGTGTGTGTCTTCGTGATGTACAGTGCATTCAGAAAGTATTCAGACCCCTTCACTTTTTTCACATTTTGTTATTTTGCAGCCTGATGCTAAAATCCTTTAAATTCATTTTTTCCCCTCATCAATCTACACTCAATACCCCATAATGACAAAGCGAAAACAGAATTTTAGAAATTTTTGCAAATTTATTAAAAAGGAAAATGCTATGCTATGACTACTACTACTAACTACTACTAAAATGTACTATGAATTTATGTCCTAAAGTTTTCTGATAGGCTAAAACGGTGGGTAACATCAGTTTAGATGCGTTTACCTTCCACTCCTTACGTGTTTTAGGAAGATAAAAATTCAATAATTATTTATCTATTATAAATTCAGAGTAAAAGATTTTTTTCTTCCAACATGTTCTAAAAGCAATAAGCTGCTAAACATTACAATGATTTTAGAAAAGGCACGGCACCAAGCAGAGTCTCGTGGCTTATTAAGTGTATGTGTGTGTTTGCATGTGAGCAAGCATGCGCATGTACCTGTACTGCAGTGCCAGGCGGAGTGCTGTGGCATTGGACTCGTACTTGCCAACCAACATGCTCATCCTCTCAGCATTGCCTTTGCACTCCCCCAGAGTGATTGTTAGCAGGTCATTCTGAGACTTCAGGTGTTCAATGCGGCTAGAGGATGTAAGCACACAAAGATACACACACACACACACTGCCATTATCCTGAGCTTTAAAAAGCATTCATGTAGTTGAGATGATAGATAATCAACCCACTATGATTTCAGTCATTTCACTCTGAACTGTTTGCAACTCCCTCTACGACATGGACTTAGAAAACATAAAATTAATTTCCACCAGTATGCTGATGACACCAAACTTCATTTATCATTGGCACCACGAGACCTGAATCTTGTGAGCAATTTAATCCATTGTACTGGGGACATACACTTATGGATGTCCCAACACTTTTTATAACTCAACAGAGACTGATTAGCCCTCTGTGGCACGATTGCCCACCCCTGTTTAGACTCTTTCTTGTAAGAGTAAACAACAAGTAAGAAATCTAGGTGTGATTTTCTAAATTTAAATCTCACATTTGCAATGTCTCTAAAACAGTGTTTTAACATTTAAGAAATATTTCAAGTGAGGGATTTTATTTCACAGAATGACTCAGACAAACTTGTACACGCTTTTATTACAAGCAGGTTAGATTATTGCAATGCACTCCTTTCTGGTCTCCCTAAAAAGACAGCAGACCAGATACGACTTACACAGAATGCTACTTCCAGATGTTTAACAAGGACCAGTAAAAAACAGAAACGTAAAACACAATCTGCGACTGAAAATTTAGCATAACGCTCACCTGTTCAACCTCTCTGTCTCAACCTCAAACTCGCGAATCTTATTCTCGGAGACTGCCGAACCGTGGGAGTACAAAGTCTGGAAGATCTCCTGGATGTTGGACGAGTCCTGGAGTGAATGGGCCAGATGCTCAGCCACATTACCCGATACCTGCCACCACGCCACAATAGAAAGCTTTCAGGTGACATAATGTGCCCTCTAGTGATCATGTTGGAAGGTCCACAGATTTTGGACAATATCAAGTGAGAACCACTGATTTGCATTCACATGGTTAATTTTTAATGCTGTTTTTTGAGGATTAATCATCTCATCACTGATACACCTGCTTTATAGCTTGCAGCTGCTCGTGGCTAGTAGTTTGATGTTAATATTAACATTGGTTGCTTTTCTAAGCCACAAATCTTGCTACTTTTTCAGAATAACTGAAAACATTTGAATTCAGAGTATCAAACTTAAACTGTCTTCATGAGATAAACTAAATACTTTGACAGAAGCTTTTCAGGAAAAACAGCCACTATACTTTCATTTCTTTTTTATAGCTTTTTAAGGTTTTGTAAATTTATATCAATTACCTTAATTTGACCTAAGCTGTACATAGAGGACACGGACACACACACACAAATACAGCACATACAGCCTTACCCCTATGCTGGTGATCTCAGAGCCCAGTACTGGCCTCTCAGAGATGGTGGATTCACTGCGTGTTTTGGACAGCTTCACTCGCTCTGCCACCTGGCAATCACAATACAATACTCAGCATATCAAACTCAAAACTTACATGTTCAAAGAGATAGGGGAGAGAGGGAGAGAGCCAGAAAGACAGACCTCAGTCATGACTAAGTGCACACATTATGCATGGCAACGTGCTTTTTTAGAAACCATGTCCTGATGAGGGTTTTAGTTTAAATTAGATGACACTTTAATTAGTTGAAACTTGTATGACCCTTTGGGGAAACTGGGCTGTTGCAGCAGCCAATACTAGGATACAGCAAAGAAAAACAGGATTTAAGTACGAATAGAGCAAATGCGGGGTGGTGAGGTATTAAACATTATTGCAGCCATCAGTTGAAACTCTAGAACATAAATAAAAATATATGAATGAAAAGTATAAACATAATATGAATTAATGTAAGCAGGGTGTGCAAAATAACAGCAGTAGAACATACTGAGACAAAGAAAATGAATATAAAATATGTTTAAAACAGAAAAATATGAAGATGAGTGTGAAAAATAAATGAAAATTTAAGAAAAAGTGTGTGTGAGTGTTTCCCTTTCTACCTTGGCTACAGGGACGTCGTTGCTGCTTCCACTGGTGCTGAGCTCTCCGGTGCTAGGGTTGATGGGACGAGATATGGAGGTCAGACGCCCTGGACTGGATGCTCCGCCTATCTGGGACGTCTGGACATTGGTTTGCAGCTCGCGCACCTGACACACACACACACACACACACACACACACACACACACACACACACACACACACACACACACACACACAGGGTTAGGGTTCCTCAGTAAATGAACAAGAATGAATGTTAACAGGCCTGTACAAGACATTATTGCAAACTGCTAGAAAGTTGTATATAAGTTGTATTATTTCTATTCAGTATGAAATCAATATTTGCTGCAAGGTAGATTGTAAACTTTACACATTAACTATACAGTATATTTAAGAATCTGAGAATCTGTCTCTCTAAAAGCTGAGCAAGAGGAATGTATGCTGATAGGACACTGCCTAGTATGGGCATAGCAGATCTTTTTACGGAGACACAAGCTGAGAAAGCAACACAATTCGTTTACCGGTTTGTCTACATAACTGAGAAATTTCATTTGAGCAGAGCAGAGCAGAGAACAGGGGGAAACTCCACAACTGTTTTCTCCTAATGCATCTGGGACCTAATTGCATTAGAGCCCTAACCAGTTTCAGCAGACCTTTGGGAGGATGGATTTGATTATGTATCCTAAAATGCTGTGTAGTTTCAGCCTTTCCAGCTCCTTCTGGTTATGTAACTCAAAGGCCTTCTTTCTTCACTACGCTAATATATCAAATGTGTCTGGAAAAGACAGTGACAGGTTCTATTTGAAGAGTCCCCAAAAAATGTCCCTGGTAATGTGAATTCCGGTAATGGTAGAAGTGGTGAGCGCATCTGTCTGTCATTGGCCTACCAGAACAAATGTCTATATTTGAACTGCTGAGCTACCCACAATCCTTTGACTCTAACTGGCAAGCGAGAGCATAGTTACATTCTCTGTAACACTGCTTTGAGATTCAGGCCAGAACAGCTTTATGTATACATATTGAGGGCTTGGTTAAGACTTCAATTAAACCATCATCAAAACTGCTCAGCTAACATTTCCATTTAGGCATTTAGCTGGTGCTCTTATCCAGAGTGACAGCAAATAAGCTTCAATTCCTAGATCACCAAGAAAAAAGCAGCATTTAACGGGGGCCAGGAGACAGAACACACACACACACACGCGCATATAGACATTACTGCATACATGGACACAGTACAATGCACACATGCATACAAGTTCTGACAAACAGATATGCAAAGACACACATACACAGTTACATACACAAAATACGCAAATACTAAACATGCACATCCATGTATGCATGCACAAGCTCACAAACTGCTTCCAAACTACATAATATGACATTTGCATGGGACCTGACCTGTGTGCAGAATTTTGTGCTTATATATTCATGAGAGGGCAATTTTGGTAAAGATAACAAGAAAGAATATTAAATCAATGTCATACATATGCTGTTCCAATATTTCTAATTTGGAAGGACAACATGGCAGTGTATATTACAAGTATATTACAGAATGTTACTGGGTTGTCTACTAGATTCCTTATGATTTGCATTTTAGCACTATTACCTACTCACCTACAATTTTACAATTAACAATTTAATACCATCTGCGCCACAGTTCTTGATGAAATTGCACCTCTGAAGCTTAAAAAGCCAGCAAACTTTCAGTGCCCTGGATGAATGAGAACATTCATACCTTTAAGAGTGTCGCAAAGGCTGAGTGGAGATGGAAGGCCTTCAAACTTAACATTCACCTGAACAGTTTAAAAGATTTAATGAAAACTTGAGCACAGAGGTTCTCATTGAGAACAATCGTCAGAACCCCAGAGTATTTTTTTTTTAATGTTATCAGTTATACCACAGATGCTCTTCCTGGTGCTGGTATTGAACATCTTCAAGAGAAATGCAATGAATGTTTAAACTTCTTTGTCAATGGAGCATCCAATATGA
The DNA here is from genome assembly GCA_900323365.1 of Monocentris japonica. Taxonomy (NCBI): domain Eukaryota; kingdom Metazoa; phylum Chordata; class Actinopteri; order Trachichthyiformes; family Monocentridae; genus Monocentris; species Monocentris japonica. The sequence goes on along the minus strand of OOFE01042273.1, from coordinate 5,869 downwards.
GAAAACAGATTATACCACCATCCAAAGATGTGACGGATGTAATGTCCCCATGAAAACGGCTCGCTTCTTGGAAATTTTGAAAATTCTCCACATTAACTGAATACATAACTAAAATGAAGCCCACTCCCTGTGCCCATGATGACGTCCCGTCAGATTTGTCAAAGAAGCATTTTTATTAGTTTGCCCTTACATTCTAAAAAATCATCAATAGCGCATTAGCTACTGGTAATGTCTCCACTTATTTAAAAAAATGCTGTTATGCAAATTCTAAATTCTTCTCCGAATTCTAAAGAAGCAGATGATCCACAGCTGTACTCATCAATCGATCCCATCAACAAAAGCAAATTAACATACTCAGTGACTGCCTTCAGGACCTTCAAAACTGGATGTATCAAAACTTTTTACAATTAAATCCGGACAAATCAGAAGTTATTCTCATAGGTCTTGCCACTATAAATCACCAAATCGCGAGACATCTTTGTCCATTGTAATATTACCACAGAATTGTAAAAATATTGACAGCAACTTGAGCTTAGACAAGCATGTTATGTCAGTCAGGGATATTATTTACAAATAAGGAGTAGAGAGGTTTGGCGTCTTTTAGAAAAGGAAAAAGGCAGTTGTTGAGGTAGTTAAATCCAGGCAACAACAAGAGATAGATATACTTATCCAGGAGAGAAGACCGCTTAGGAGGCGGTGGAGGAAGGCTACAGAAAGAAAGCATAAAGATATTGTAGGCAGATGTGAAGAAGTGATTGGCAGCATTAAGCAGAGCAGAGAATATTAGGAAAAACAGGGAAAAGAATGTGGGTATCAAAGTGGTATCAAAGTGGGTAGTGGGTGGGGAAAGGCTGCAGGGAGGAGGGGCATATATGGATGATATGATGACTATGATTTGACAGCCTTAGCCCTGTACCAGTAGGTGTTGTGCATACCCCCCCCCCAGAACATACATCAATATCTAAAGGCTTGCACATTCCTTTCCAGGGCCTTTCTGTTATGACAAGACCCTCACTGTCTCCCAGGAACCTCCTTGGGTGTCACAAGGAGATGGAATCAGTGACAAGGACCGGGAAATGTACAGACCCTTGTGCATTCCAAGAGAGATAGGAAGCAGGAGAACAAAGAAACTCTGGAATTGAATATAAAAATGTACTTTCTGTATGTATTCTCTCATGTTTGAACTTCATATTCTGTGGCAGATGATGTACTTGGTATATAAGGAATAAGCAATGAGGTAATTAAAGTAAAGCTGGTGTTTGAGTGGTTAGTGGTTACAATGGGTAAAGGGAATATGAACAGAAATTGTAGCTTATCTGTAATAGGGGTAGTTCTACAATAAGGTTAGGTGACTCAATTTATATCTCCCGCGACCCAGACTTTGAAAATCAATGTTCTAGGTCAGGGGTGTTGAATCATGTGCCATGGAGGGCCGAGAGTATGCAGGTTTTCAGCTCAATGCTTGCATCTTTATCTGCTCCTCTCACATGTGAGAGGTTGGTGTGCTTCAGGGGTCAATTCAGGGGTCAATTCTAGGCCCTATCCTGTTTTCCTTTTATATGTTACCCCTGGTAAACATAATCCATCAGTTTAGTTGAGTATTTTACCATCGTTACGCAGACAATACTCAGCTATATGTCTCAGTAATATCAATATATCACGGCTTGTCGTGGGTATGGATGTGTGTCCAGAGAAATCCAATGGAGAATAAGAGCAAAATGCCGGTCTTTGCACTGCACTCACTTTCTAAGACTGTGTTGGGCAGTTTGACAATACCTACTTTTTACAAACACTGTTACTAACACATGCGAATTTGGAGCAAATTGTAGAATTTTAAGTTTCACTTTCGTTTTCACAACGAGAGGCTCGGATTGAGTGCAATGCTACTGATCTACTGGTCTGTCTCATACAAGTGGATGAGGAAAAAAGGCATGTGCGTGCGGTTTACAAGCAACAGCTGAGTGAACGCCCGCAAGATTAGTCTCCGGTGCGACAGGGAACATAACAAGATGCGCACCTCAGGCACAGCATGAGAGATCGATTTAGATCAATTTCTATACAATGACCAATTTTTTATATTGTGGCGGCTGTTTTGATATTGTGGCAGTGTGCCATAGGTGGGCCTATGTATGGGGAACACTGCATTTCCGACATCCCTGAAACAAAGAAGCTATAACTTCTAGTAATATGGTATGTAGCCTATTTTCTGTTTTATTACTTTTGGATTGTTACACAATGGTCAGTGCATAATTTGATCACACAAATAAAAAAGTGCAATGGACATATTTGTTCCTGTACTTGTTTCACATCAGGCCAATAGTCAGCAGCCAATGAATGACTGTAAATTGAGAAGTACTCGTTATCGGTACTCGGATTGACCAATCCACTTCAAGAACTACTCATATCGGTTCTGAAAAATTGGTATTGGTGCATCTCTAGTTAAATCTGTGGAAATGTAAAGAATTGTAAAGAATCTTCCATCGCACAGGTGAACAAGAGTAAGCCAAGAGTAACACAAGTTCACTCACCCGTCGTCGCAACCGGTCACGCTCTTCCCTGATGACATTCATGGAGATCTTGGTGCGGTTGAGGTCCTCTTCTTTACTGCACAGCATTGCTGTAAGACTCTCATTCTCTTCCCTGAGGCCGGCTAGCTCTTTCTCCCAGCGAACCCTCTCCTCAGATAGGCTGGGGTAAAAGTCCCTGCCCAAGGCACCCTCAATCTCCTCCACAGTCTATGCAACAAGTTGGACAGACAGGAGAGGAATTTAATAAGCAGAATAGTGGCCATACATTTGAAATATATATACAGATATATACATATATTGTGGAGCCCAGAGCAGAGAGACAGCTACAGTGGAGTTCAGCACCAGCGACTGCGCCCTAGCTACCAAAGGCAGCTAGGCAGAGTGTGGGAGGGACAAAATTTCCCCACCCTTGTCTAGCAAAGGTGGATGTAACGCAGCTGGAGCTCAGGTAAACAGTGAGTCTCCTCGATAAGCTCGCTCCAAATGATCAGAAGACAAAGAGGAAGGTGGTTGCAGCAGGTGAGCAAACTGAATCTCTGTTACGGTAAGGAACAAGTGAAAAGACAAATTGAAGTGGTTTGAGTTGAACCTTAATACTGCAGACCTGCAAACTCGTCATTTAATGCTGTTTAACTGCAAAATATTTTAATATTTCGATGATGAATTTCACTGAAAGGCAACAAGTTTGCAGGTCTGATACTGTCTCTCTGTGTATTTAAGTGCCACATATGGAGGAGAATGCGGACCCTGTGATCAGCACGCTGACTAGGAGACAAAAGCAAACGGCACTCCCCGACATGGAAGAAGACATTGCTGCCCTGCTGAAGAGTCAGACCGATCTTCAGGCTATCCTCCAGACCCTGTATCAACGCATGACACCGAGAGAGGAGATAGGTTGAGGTCACATGGAACTACTGACCCAACTGTTGGAATGCCACGTTGAGGCCTATCTAGAGGTCTTCGAGGCTAGATGGGAGACCTGGGTTCAGCCTACTGGCGAGAGCCCAGAATAGTATTGGAGAGAATAGTATTGGACCGGTGCATCCCAGCTCTAACCCCAAGGTGGAAATCCCCCATTATGTGCCGGTGAAAATTATACAGAAGCTATACTGGACACCCTTGTGTGTCCAGAATATGCGGGGGAGCCAAGCAGTACCCACGTTCAAGTCTCCTGTGTCCACGGGGATGTCAAGCTTTATCCTAATTCCAGGGTGTGTATCCAGACTCCCTGGGCGCAGGAAACACCCTGTGTCAGCATGGTAGCCAACCTCCCAGTGGCTGTTCTGATCGGACAAGAGTGTGGTCTCTTCACCTCGCTACTGGAGCCTGGGCTCCCGACAGTGGAGATGGCGTACAGCAGAAAGGAGGAGTGGAGAAAAGGCCTGAGTGACTAAACCAGCATGCATCACTTCCAGACAGCAGATGAGTGAAGGAGTGGCCTCGGAGAGCGAGAGAGGGGCACCAATTCCTCTCTCCATCATCAAGACCCCCTTTAGCCGAATAGCAATGGACATTGTGGGGCCCCTACCGAAGTCCAGCTGCAGTCATCGACTTATCCTCGTCATCCTCAAATATGCCACCTGAAATCGGGGGGCTTCTTTCCTGAGTGAGAATAGCCAAAGATATCCTTACTGACCAAGGCTATTTGGTCAAGCTGTTTTATGTCCAGAGTATTAAAGGGAATATACTGGAAGCTCAAGGTGAAGCAACTCCAAATGTCTGTCTACCACCCTCAAAGCCATGCTGCGAAAAATGATAGAGAAAGATGGAAAGAATTGGGATCAACTTTTACCATATGCTTTGTTCTCTATCAGGGAAGTACTGTAGAGCTCCACTCGATACTCCCCGTTGGAGCTGCTGTATGGAGGACGACTGAGAGGGATTCTGGATCTGGCCAGGGAGGCCTAGGAACAACAGCCGTCACCCCACCAGTCATTCATAGTTTCATATCAACATATGGACCAAATCCACTAATGCCTGGCACAAGTATGGCCGATTACTCGGGAGAACAGGCGGAAGGCCCAGGAAGCCCAGGCCAGAATATACAACATAGGAGCACAGGTACAGGAATTCCAACCTGGGGAGAAAGTGTTGATACTGCTTCCTGTTTTCACCGCCTGTCTTTGCAAACAGTCTAGCTCTGCTAAACTTTGCTCCATCTAAAACTTTAGATCGCCGAATTCCACTAGACAACTACACATTCACTTTATTCTTTTTCTTTTATCCGACCCTGTCAATTTCACCAGTGTATTTTTAATCTCAGCTACCAGCTTCCCCGTACAACTCGATCTAGTCTCACAAACGTTACCAGCAAGGGTAAGCATGGCTTCTTGTTCACCTTGTTCCACATACAGTATGTGCTCATTTTAGAGAAGTTGTCTCGATTAGAGAGACACGTCCGTCAGTTAGAAGCGGATAGACCTTATCCGACGAGACGGGCACCCCAGACAGTCTAGATACGTGGCCAGCTAGCCGGCTCACGAGTGTTAGCAGTAGTCCGATCGTTAGCCGAGATAGCGTAGCCCCATTGTTCCAGTCTCCGGGCGTTGGAGAGCTCGCCAGTTCCAGTCACCAGTTGTGCGGCCCGATTTGCCACCGGTGCTCTCAGTGGCTAATCAGTTTTACTGTTCTTGCTAGTCCCTGTGGCCGGCCCGTCTCCCCCGCTCCCCGGACCCACCACCTATCTCACACCCTAGTTATTGGTGACGTGACTCCATCACCCATAATATTAGGCTTGAATCGCCAGCTGAGGTTTTTTGTTTACCCGGGGCCAGAGCTACCGACGTAGAGGCTAACTTAAGGGTGCTGGCGAACCATAGGATTAGACATAAGGGTAAAAAACAGGCACACGGTCCATGCACATTACAGCAACATTATAGTACACGTCGGCACCAATGACATTAGGATGAGACAATTGGAGGTCACCAAGTACAACATAGCCAGCACCTGTGACCTCGCTAGGACCTCGCACTTCTCTAGGTTAATCAGTGCAAATAAAAACCCAAAGTTTCTATTTGACACTTTTAAATTTTGCTAAGCTAACACAGAATCCCTCCCCCTCTGATAGCTCTCTGTTTTCTTCGTCTTTTTTTACTCAGAAAATCACGCTGATTAGAGATGAGATCACCAGTATACTCTCCACTGGTAGTGCAAATCTGATTAAACCATATAAACCGCCACACGCCCTCAGATCACAGGACACAGGCTACCTGTCTATCCCAGCAGTCCAAAAGAAAACTGCAGGTAACAGAGCCTTTTCTTACCGGGCTCCCTATCTCTGGAACAGTCTGCCTGCCTCAATCAGAGAGGCAAGCTCTATCAGTCTTTAAGTCAAGGCTAAA
>OOFE01042271.1:0-11056 GCA_900323365.1 Monocentris japonica | reverse complement strand
CGTTGTGAGATTCATGAAATGGGTTTCCATGGCCGAGCAGCTGCATGCAAGCCTCACATCACCATGCACAATGCCAAGCATCGGCTGGAGTGGTGTAAAGCAACTGGACTCTGGAGCAGTGGAAACGTGTTCTTTGATGAATCACATTTCACTATCTGGTAGTCTGATGGACGAATCTGGGTTTGGCGGATGCCAGGAGAACACTACCTACCAGAATGCATAGTGCCTACTGTGAAATTTGGTGGAGGAGGGATAATGGTCTGGGGCTGTTTTTCAGGGTTTGGGCTTGGCACCTTAGTTCCAGTGAAGGGTAATCTTAATGCTACAGGATACAAAGACATTTTAGCCAATTGGGCGCTTCCAACTTTGTAGCAACAGTTTGGGGAAGGCCCTTTGCTGTTCCAGCATGATTGTGCCCTTGTGCACAAAGCGAAGTCCATAAAGACATGGTTAGACGAGTTTGGTGTGGAGGAACTCAATTGGCCTGCACAGAGCCCTGACCTCAACCCCACTGAACACCTTTGAGAGGAATTAGAACGCCGATCGCGAACCAGGCCTTCTCGCCCAACATCACCTGACCTCACAAATGCTTTTTGGCTGAATGGGCACAAATTCCCCCAGACACACTCCAAAAGCTTGTGGAAAGCCTTCCCAGAAGAGTGGCGGCTGTTATAGCCGCGAAGGGGGGGGTCCAACTTCATATTAATGCCCATGGTTTTAGAATGGGATGTCCAGCAAGCTCATATAGGTGTGATGGTCAGGTGTCCACTGACTTTTGGTCATAGTGTACAGTGAAAAGGAAACATGTCTGTCATGGTGTTTCATGGGCATTTTAGTAGTAAAAAGAGTCCCCCATAGGCAAGGGAAAACAAGAAACACTGTTGCAACTCACACAATCTGATATCATGTGTTAACAAGGAGGGCAGAATCTGAACAAATTGCACATCAATTTACAGAATATCATTTGTACCTTCTCTATAATAGCATACCTGTGTAGAACTAAGACTAAAAAATTCCCTCAAATCATTCTCAAAATATTTTTTGCACAAAAAAAGTGTGAAAACTCTGAGATGAATCCCTTTTTTTGAACGATTATATTCCACACATTGCATTGGTTATAAGCTGTTGCTATACATACCAATCAAATTTGGAACCAAGAACACAAACTCACCTCTGTTTGTTGAATGGCTGCATTGAACGCTGTTCAATAGGATGGACATCAATGTTCTCCATAGGAGACACATCAGGCCTACCAGTCATGGGATAAAACTGGGCCTGTAAAAATATTTAAATCACTTAACCAGTGATTACAAGTGTTCTATGTCACTTCCATCACTGCAACATTGATGTTCTGTCACTTCCCAAGGTTCTACAGTAACCTTTTATCTAGAAAGCACCAGTGCTAAGTTAGAAGGAGCACTCAGCAAAATCTAGAAAGACAAAGAGGTTGAATGTATCAAATATTGGTTCATAACACTAATATTCTCTTGTCTTATGCAGACTTTCTTCAGCAGTGCATAATTATCTTCGGTGGCTAAGGGTGGGCAGAGCAAATCTGACAAGCTTTTCTTTGGAAGTTTGGCTTAGGGTGAGAGTAAGCAAAGCTTTAGAAGACACTGTCATGTTTCTTACCCTCAATCCTGCTGTCGTAGGCAAAACTGCCCGAGTCTCAAATGATTCAGGAGACTGTGGCTTTCTGGACAGCTGTTTTTCATTTAGCTGCTTGTTCAGCCAACTTATAACTGTGGTAAAACAATAAACACAATATTCAAAGATGAGGCATGGTTGAAATTTTACAAAACTGACACTAAGACACTTATCTTACTAGTCTTAGGAGAAATCCACCCGCGGATACTCTTACACTATAAGATATCGTCAGTCTGTGATGTTCAGTGCATTCCACAAGTATTTTGTGATGAAGTGTTGTAATTTACCTTTTTGATGTACCTGCTTACCCTCAACCTGTCTCATCAACTTTCCCAGAATGCCTTTTGACAACCCCCAAAGGAATGTGAACTTCAGTCAAAAGGTGGGAGCATGGGCATGTACATCTAGCTAGCAAGCCAACTAGTTAATGAGGGGCGTGTCTATTATCCCAGCCACACCCCTACTCAAAACCCAAGGTGTCTTGTGGCTGCATTGCATTATGGTCTATTGAGGCTACTGTTGGTGGAGAAATTGGTATTTCTGCCTCTTCAACAGATTGGATTTCTCTCTGTATAATTGTTGAACATCGGTGCAAAATCTGGAAAGAGTCTGGAAAGAAATCCTTGGTCTTTTATTTTGAAGGGCTGACACCAAAATGTGACGTTGACTGTTGATACTTCAGATAGCTGAGAAGTTTTTGCTAACAAACCCCATTGTAGTTGCACTGGGTGGATTTTACCTTTAATGTGTCACTTATTGGAATCATAAGGATAACAAAATCAGGCAATATCATGGAACTCTAGCATGGCAGCCAACTACAGCCTCCATTGAATCCCCTCCTTTAACTGGAACACTGCACTACATCATTTAAATTAGTAAGAACACCTTCCTTACCATTCTCATTCGTTTTCAGCACTTCTCTGCTTTCATTTAGTTTCTGGATTGTCGTCTCCAACTGCTCCTTAAGTTTTGAAACCTGTTAACATAAGAATCTTGTTGAAATCAAAAAAGACAACCTCTACAGTATTATCTGTATGCCCACTTGATGGCACTATCATTAATATTTCAAAAGCTAACGTCCATAAAATCAGAGATCACTTCAAATGGACATTTGAATGACTATCATGACAGTTGTGTTTAATAGAGACAGACTGTATTAATGAGCAGCTAATAATTCACTACTGGTCACAGCTTGAGACAGATTTCAACATCAGTAATGACAGGATGTTAATATTCAGTTTAGCTCACAGAATCAAGGTGGGCAGGCTGGGAACTCATTTGCAACTTGTTCTGTTTTTGTTGTAATGGGTCTTGTGTCTTTAGGCCTCCAGAGCCAGAAAGAGCCCCGCATAAGGGAAATACAGTTTGGGCTCGCACACCAGGCATTAGGGTGGAAGTCCCAAAGCTTGAGTCAGCACTAGGTTGGTGCTCGCGTCTATGCCAACTATCACCAAAAGTGAGGACATAAATAGTTAAAAATTGTCAACTTTTGGATGTGGGGAATGTTCTATTGTATTTCTACCCAAACTAGATGCGTCTTCACAACATCTGTGTTGAATATCTTAAGAGATTGTGTGGGATTTAGAGACACTGGTCTTAAATGGTTTATATAGTAGCTCTCAAATAGACAGTTCTCTGTCTGCCTAGGGTAGTGTTAAATCCTCCTCAGCACAAGTTAGCTGTGGAGTATCTCAAGGTTCCATCCTGGGTCCTATTTCGTTCTCTGTATGCTCCCCTGAACTACACAGAGAGATCATACAACTCCCCTTTTAACTACCTTAAATTGGCTTCATGTTCAATTTTGAATTATTTTTAAGATTGAATGTAGGGCGTCAGCTATACATGTGGGACAGTCTTTCAGTGCCATAGTATGCCTAACCTTGCTTTTCTGTAATGGGGAATTTTTTTACTCAGAACTATTACTAATGCTTGTACACTGCTGTGCACCTGATGAAGGCAGCTAAGCTGCAACACACTGGTGTGTTATTGTCATCTTTTATATTTCTTGATGCATTAGCCAATTTAATAAAGGCTTTTTATTCTGGGGACAAGAGAGAGAAGAAGTCTTTAAATTCGCAATTTTCCATAAGAACTGCCCTGCTTTCCAAAGAGCACCTTTTACCTATACAAACCTATACAATACCTATACAATACTGTTCAAGCCAAAGTAGCGTTCCTCCTCCTTCCATTATTGCTGTCAATGTGATGTTTGAATTTTGAAATTCAGTCTTTTTTGAGTTGTCCCACTTTATCGAACCCAGCTAGATAAAGTGGGGCAGTATTTTAGGCTTTTGCAATGGCAGAAAGAATTCCAGTTAACTTTAGTGGACCAGCTGTAGAAAATTCTTGTCATTATTTTAAATCAATCCTGAAATGAAGTACATCAGTTTTGATTACAGTTTGCACATCTTACAAACTTATCTTTTTATTAATCAACAATTTCAACGCAGCTTTCTCATCAACTGTGATTTGGAAAGAAAACAAATTCTGCAAAATAGAATATGTCTGCAGATTGCTTGACTTCCACACATACCTGTTCATCCTTGGACATGAGCTGTTGCTGAGTGTCTTGTAGATCCTTTTTAGCCGTTTCGAGTTTTTCTGATGTTTCCTGGAGCACCTTCTCCTGTGACACAGTCACAGTGTTTTTGACTTTGATTTTTCCTACCAGGGCTCGGAGCTCCCCCTGCAGCTTCTTAATGATGCCATTGGCCTGGGGCAAGGACAGAGGGCAAGAGGATGTGATGGGACATCATGTTCACACCAAGCATATTTGGAGCATTTTATTTCAACCCTGGAGGTTTTGAGATCCAGTCCTGGATAGTGCTGAAGTAATATCACATCTCATCTTTATACATCCCATTTCAAATCTCCTACCTACTGTACATTATGGTAAAGACAGATGAAATATATCATACTTTAAATGAGCATCAAGTCAAACATTTCAACGTAAAGCTTCATCGCTTGAAAAGGGTAAATGGGACCATGTAATTACTTATGGGTTTTGGGAGCAAAATTAGCAGCAGGGTCAGCAATCTCACCATCATGCAACTTCACTAACCTTTATCAGCTCTTCAGACAGTGATTTCACTGTTGTCTCTAGTTTTCTAATTTGAAGTTCTTTACTTTCAGCATTTCCTTCCATTGATTCCTAGACAAACAAAAATCATAAATTCATCACACACACACAAAAAAAAAAAATATATATGAACAAAATCACACACACAACGCATGCTTCCTACTGTAATATCACAGAACAATGCACTTCAAATAGCCTTCAGTCTGAATATGGTTCTGTAGTTTTGAGTCAGGGGATGGGGAATATGAATTGACAATGAGTTGTTGACGAGCCTTTGCAATACCTCACAATAATAACTTTCATTTATTTGTATGCAGTTGTCTGATATATTGATTGACATTTCATTTAAAACCTTGTTAGCAATTTAAAATCCCATCAAAAGACATCACTTCATGTGCACTGTGAAGATTTACTGCCACTGGTTTTCACAGCCACATGGGGTTGTATGGGCAAAACCAGGAAGTCTCATGCATCGCGGATGGTTGGATTATCTTTTGTTCAATAGACCCAAGTTTTAATGTTAAAAATCAACATTCTGGCTGTAATAGCCACTTCAGGACCAATAATACCACTGTCTTTAAAAAAAATGCGATCACTTTAACTCTTTAATGACACAGAATCACATTTACAGTTTAGAACACCATTCAAACATCTAGAGATTTAAAAAAAAAATTACATTCCTTTTGCTTAGCTTCTATAAAGCATTTTTAACACCTTCTCTCTTTATGGAATTCCTGTGTTCAGTAATTCTGTCGTTTAAAGAGTGGACCTACTATATACACGGGACCATGAAACCATGTAGAACCTAACATCTAACTAAGTATTTATTAAGGACTAGGGCAACCCTTTGCCTTCAGAACAGCTTAAATCCTCCTTGTCCTGCTGTCACACTGAGTCCTGAACTGTGTGGAGTAGGATACTGCACCTTTCTTCAAGAAGGAAAGCCTGCAGTTCTTTGAGGGATGAAGAAAGTGATGTTTAGATCAGATCTGCTGATTGGAGAGGCCATGAAAACATTTTGACATCAGGTTTCCTTTGGTTTTCTCTTAACATAAATCTGACTGAATGAAGAAAAAAGGCTGTCAGACCAGAATTTCCATTGCTCAGGACTCAGGGATTTGTGCTCCTTACACCAGGTTATGTATCTTTGTGCATTGGTCTTGGATTTCTGAATGGCAGCCCTGCCATAAAGACCAGCTTTGTGAAGCTCAGTGCAGTTTTAGATGATACTGTCTCACATAGAAGTTGTTCAATTCTGTGGTAATTTTTGAGTCTGTAGTGTTGCTGCGTTTAGCAACTATCCCGAGTGTCTCATTGTCTGTCTGTCCCTGCCGGTGAGCTTCAACTTGCCAAAGTTGTCATGATTTTCCAGTTTGTTTAAAAAATAAAAAAAGCTATATACCTACCATACCCTAGTTTTTTCGGGCTAAATTTTATTGGCTGTCAACAGCCAATCAGATTTCTACACTTCCACTTCCGATGTGATTTTGTTTCATGAACAATTGTTCTGCTTGGAAAGTGCAAAATGGACATTAAGTTGATTGCAGCCATTCACAGCGCCCCATTTCTCGACAACTTTTATTTGAAATACTAGAGGAACAGATGTCTCAAAAACGATGCTTGGAGAACGATTGCATCCATTGAAGTCATTTAATTGTTTTTTTCCCCTTGTTCATTTTCAACAAATGCTACCTAATTTGCGCTTGCTGGCTAGCTGTGCTAACTCACCAAAACAATACAATGTTATGAAAGTCAACACCAAAGCAGCGAAAAATACATGACTTGACAGTTCAGAACTCTGGTCAGTATTGTGACCCATCAAGCAAGATGGGTTCTCACCTTTTGTTGCTGAGTGGCTTCCAGCACCTCTTTTGTGCGACCCATTAGCTGGTCCTTGTCTTTGATCTCTTGTTCCACAACAGCTATTCTCATTTGAAGCTGGCTGACCAAGCGCTCCTTCTCATGGCACTCAGTGTCCAGTGTACCATTCTCCCTCCTCAGAGACAGGACCTGCTGCTTTGATCGTTGACACTCCTACACACAAACAGCGGGAAACAGGAAGCAGGAAAGGCCCACAACAGTGAATTTAAAGGGAATTAGTGCCGATGCAAAAATAAATGAACCTCAATCAAGTAGGTAAGTAGAATCACTTGGGTAAGTAATTGCATATGAATTAACATCAAAAAGGTCAGATCTTTGGGGAGGATGCTGCGTAAATACAGGTGAGACACCTGGTCAGTTTGGCGCTATCCATGCAGTGAAAAGAAAAACACTGCCACAGTCTAAGAAGACCTAAAAGGACCTCCGGAAGCGAGTAATGAGTGTGCATCAGTCTGGGGAAGGTTATAAAGTCATATCAGTCCACTGTCAGACAAATAATACACAAATGGAGAGTATTTATCATGTTTGATACTGTGACTAGTACAAAAAAAAACAACCTAGGAATAGCATCCAGAGATCTACAAGCCTATAAGCAAAGCTGCCCATCTTCAGTTTGCCAGAGACCACCTGGACAAACCTGAAGGTTTCTGGACGTCTGTTCTCTGGACAGATGAGTCCAAAATTGAACTCTTTGGTCACAATCAAAAATGCCATGTTTGCCATTTTTGGCCAACATCCCAACCACCAAAATAGCCTTATCCCTATGGTCAAAGCAGAGTGGTGAGGGTGTGATGGTCTGGGTTCTGTTTTTCTTCCTCTCAACCGGGACGATGATGAATAGATTGTGAATTGGCAATATATGCATTGACGACTGGTTTAATCCTGTTAATCCCGATTAGAGAGAAGAATAAACACTATAAAGCTCCACCCTAAAAAAAAGCCCATTGAATCCTGACTCCTCCCCTGTCTGTTTGATGTCTTCTCTTTTAATTAAGAGAGCATCATGCAATTCTGAGTTCCACGGTAATGTCCACTAAGTTAGGGGGTGAAGGTGATGTGTTTTCCAGCACCATAACTCACTTACCTCTTCTGTACCCACTAGTTTAATTTGCAGGTCCCTGATGGTAGATTCATTCTTGTACTTCCTTTCCATTAGTTCTCTGTTGGAAGCTTCCAACTCAGTCAGTTTGCTCTGAAGCAGTTGGGTGCTCTTCCTATGAGCACCCTCCAGCTCTTGGCGGAGCTGCTCATTCTGCTGCTGAAGCCTGGTTTGTATCTGCAAGAGTAAATGCTCTAGTGTTCAGCTTACCACTGTGAAACTGGCTGCACAACCACATCACACCACAGCAATGAGAGCTTAGCACCAAAGATGGAGACACAATTTTAAACAAGCACCACAACAATGACTGCTAAGCACTAAAGATGTAGACAAAATAAAAAAAATACCATAGAAATGAGCCCTTAGCACTAACGATAGATGAAAAACACTACAGCAATGACTGCTTAGCATTGAAAATGGAGACAAAATAAAAAAAGCAAAACAAGGAACTCATAGATTACCACTAAGTGCTTTGATTTCCTGATTTCCATTTTTTCCCCTAACCTTCCACTAAAAAGAATTTCCAATGTTAGCTCCCCATACATGCCATTCTCTCTTTCCATCTTTGTACATGAGAGAATGTCACATCAAAGTCAACTGCAAAATCTGGCAATTTAACATTGCCCTGCTTAACAACATATGTACAAACCATACCTTGTCCTTGGCTGTATCATTAAGAACTACAGCATTAGTAATGGCCCAGCCAGAAAAGGAAGCTTACCTCTACAGCCTTCTCTCTCTCTGACATTAGGTCCTGAGAGTGGCGGCTGGACAGAGAGTTCGTCTGACTTGTCCATTCTGACCGGAATTTATCCAACTCTCTAGTCTTCTCTGACAGAGTCTGTAAAACATATACAGATAAGCTAAAACAAGTCCATGTTCTATGTTTCAGCTCGCCGGTGACAGCCATTTCACTGTTGAAATGTGGTCTCAGCGTTGCATGAAATCATAAAATGTAATATAAATCTCATGATAACTCATAGTCCTAAAAGATGATTAAATCCAACTACTTTTCCTGACAATTCATTGCAAATGAGTGGGGTCCAAAATCTGAGTCCACTACCAAGAACTGTTTGTTTTCATCATTTGTCAAAAACTAATAAAAAAGTGTTTACTCAGTGGATACTTCTTTTTCAAGAATATATTATTTAGAAATGATACAAATCAAAACTTTTAAATTTTTGAGAAATGCTTGTATGAAATCTAAAAACACATCTGAATATTGTTCACACACCATTTGGTAAGGTTTTCTCAAATTGTTGTCACACCATGTATTTCATTCAAATATTAACAAGTGTATGCTCCTAATACATAGTGTGAATTGTTTTGGTCTTTTAACAACTAATACCAGATGTTGGCGTTATTGTCGCTACTACTAGTGCGTTAACTTTGAAAAAGGATTTCCGTTGAAAAATATTTTAAATTGTTAAGTAAATTATGGAATCGTGTTTGAGAAATATTTGACCTGTTGAGCATAACTCAGTTGCCTGGAGAGATCATCTTCAGTCTTCTTAAGCTTTATCTCCAAGGACTGCTTCTCTCCCTGAAAGATTCAAAGGAATGGTCTTGATACAAACAAACACAGATGCTGGATATACAGGTGATGATTGCTTCTAAAAGGGGAATTTCACTGAAACTTACTTTTAGGTTATTTGGCAAAAGCAGACATTATCCTACAATTTCCCATAATGCATTTGTGTTGCTTTGTCCTGATTTTGTTTTATTTCCTCTTCTGTTCAATCTAAGAGTTTTGAGCTGACTTCCCAAGATCAAAGAAAATGCAATCCTATGACATCACTGAATTGCTCTAATTTGATTGAAGAAACGGTTTTGCACATGCTCTTATAAGCAGTCTTCCATACTTATGGTCAGCAACTAGGATTGATTTAAAGATGTTTAATACAGATACAGACTGCCGATAAAAGGCTCTTTCAACTATATCAGGTAATGCATTGCATAATCTTTGATCCTGGGAATTCATAATTCAAAACTCAAACAGAAAAGATCTTGGGAAACTTTAGATAAATGTCTCCGTTGGCAGAACATCATACTAAAGTGAATTCAGTTTGACCCAATAACCTTTCTCTGCAGTGAGCCAGCATTCAAATTAGCCCTACATTTGAAAGCTCTACTAAAAAGGCAACTTGTACACTGGGGTAGAACACTAAAACGAGTGCCATTATTCAGATATGCATCAAGGAGTTGGTTAGCAAACAGTTCACACCTTGCACTGACTTTACATGGAATACTAGCTGTGAAAACAATCAGTCAAAATATGTATTTCTGTCATTGTGATGCTTTGTTTGTTAAACTGAAGATGTGGTAAAGTAAGTGTGATATTGTTACTCTAATTTTTATTAGTTTTACTCTCTGATGCTTGTAGGCAAACTAAGTGTAAACACAGGTGTTAAGTGTAAAGTGATGCATGGTACTTTTTTCTAACAAAAAGATGGATGTCTCAGTAACAGTACTGATTTGGGCAGTCAATCCCAGTCTGGTAATCAGTGGATGTTGCGCTCAAATTGAAATTGGCAATTATAGCTTAAAAATGTTTAATTAACATAGAATTAAACATCTAAATGGCTGTTGAATTATTTTTTCTTGGGCTTGGAAAATGACTTTTCTAATATGCCATTACTGTGCATTATGCTGAATTGGCTAACCTTCAAAGAGGAGAGACACACTGCTAGATAATCTTTAATCTCTTTGTCTGAGCCTTGAAGAAGCCGTAAAGACAAGTGGTTCAGGTGTTTGAATGCATTTGTCTCCACAACACTGAAGTTGGCGGATCCATCGAGCACTGGAGACTGACATGACAACTGCAGTAGAAATCTGGAAAACATGAAAGACATGAGGTGTTTATTTCCTTCATCAATGCTGGAGTTGTGGTAGCAAAGTCGGCTGCGACTGATTGATAGGGCTTAGATATTGAACCCTTAAAAGCCTAAATCAGAATGGGGGTTTATTGCCAAGTAAGCTTACACATACAAGGAATTTGCCTTGGTCTGATGGTGCAACATTTAACAGAAGAAAAACAAGTCAAAAATATAAGGAGGAACAAGTCAAAAATATAAAATCTAAAAAAACAAATTCACATAAATTATAAAAAAAGACAAAACATATAACAAGATTAGCCTCACTACATTGGCTGCGAGTAAAGTTCAGGATCGATTTTAAGATTATTTTAATCACTTTTAAAGCACTACATGGCTTAGCCCCTGTCTACATTTCCGAGCTACTAAGCCCTTACACCACCGAGCAGTCACTTAGGTCATCCAACCAAAACCTGTTGGCTATACCACATGCCAAACTAAAAACCAAAGGCGACTGTGCTTTTGCTGTTCTGGCAT
>OOFE01042268.1:0-13011 GCA_900323365.1 Monocentris japonica | reverse complement strand
CAGATCTGGATGTCCCACCATAATAAACTTTTATGCATTGTGTATACGCTGCTTGCCCAAACTCGGCATCTATTGCAGGCCCAACCGTCCTGGTAGGGGGATCCCTGTCTGAGTAGTCCCTCCCGAGGTTTCTTCCAATTTTTCCTGAAAAGGTTTTTTTTTGGAAGTTTTTCCTTGTCTTCTGTTGAGGGTTCAAGGCTGGGGCATGTCATGTACTAACCATTTATTGTTTCACATGTTGAGCACTGTGAAGCCCTTTGAGACTGTAACGGTGATTAAGGGCTATACAAATAAATGTGATTTGATTTGATTTGATTAACAAGCTGGCATAGACTGCGTCTGACTGCTGCCTTTGTACATGTGTACGCACACACACACCGCAAAACATGCTTTGGGTTTATGGAAGTGGTGTTACACAAGTACACACACACAGACACACAGACACACACACACACACACACACACACACACACACACACACACACACTACAAGGCATTATTGTCCAGTGTGAAATGGCTATTAAAGCAGTAAGGTGCCCCGATAAACTCTGAGCTCAGGCTGGCAGTGCATGAAGGTTTAAATGTGATCATGTTACAGAAACACAGCAATCCCCCCTAACTGAGACACTTTCGATTTGCACTATTTGATGAAATGAAATTCTGGGGTTTGGTATGGACACTCCACCCACAGGAAGTTACAAATGGAAACTTATGACTGACTACACGTCAGCTAGCGAACGCTCCGCCCAGAGAAAGCTGGACTCACCAACATTTAGATCTTTTGCCTCTCTTGTCTCTTTGGCATCCTTTGATATGAAGCAATCACAGACCGGCCGGGTCGGTAAACACGAGTGTGCTGTGTGCAGTTTACTGACAACAGATGACATGAGTTCTGGGTACTGTGTTTTTCAAACAGTTACCTCTCGCTTCCAACATGCAAAGTTGCAGAGTGCAGCTTTAAGATCTAGCTACCAAGTCCTGACAATGAGGCATGGTTTGAATACTTGTGAGACTGTTCTTAGGCCTGTTACATTTAGTGTGCTTAGCATTTGACTGTCCAGTTATTCCACAGTGTGGAGTTTGTCACTAGGGAGCCCTGGCAGTTTCTTCCTAAGCCGGTGCATTTTTAATGTGCTTGCTCTGGTTGAAATTGAGGGCTTGATGGTTACTCTGTCAGTTGTGGAGCCTTGTGGGACTCAAACACCAAGCAAAAACTCCCCAAAAGACTGGACTGATTCTGTAAGTGCACATTGTTTTTTGTCAAAAGGTTATTGGAACTTTGCACACATTTCGCTTGATTTCATCTCCAGCACTTAGGCACGACCCATTATGTTCTTCAATGGTTCTGCTGTTTTTTTCGGTCTTTTACTGGTAAACTTCACTAGATAATCACATAACTTTAAAGTGTAAATGTACTATTAATTCCTTATAGGATGAATAGTGGAGTGTTTAAGATGCTATGAATGTTCTGTCGTGTTGTACCCTGATTCGGTCTGGCCCGGTTGGTCAGGCCTGAGACACTGATCTCTTCACCTCCTATTGAGAGCCATGTATTCTCCTCCACAGTGGACGTGGACACATATGGGTGCTGAATGTAATTTTATATTGCTTTCATTTAAACCAGGGGAAAAAGAAGAGTCTACACTCGTAATTTATTAGTTTCTGAGTTGCTGCCTGGAGTTCAGACCGGGTTGTTGTTTTTAATTTGCAAATGTAGGTCATGGCTTTGGGAGGAAACGCACACAGTAACTCTGCCCAAGTGAAGTTCTCTCGATTTCAACACACACTGCTCTCTTTCTGTCTCTCTCTCTCTCTCTCTCTCTCTCTCGATCTCTCTCTATCTATCTCAGTCTCTCTCTGTCTTCCTCTCTCTTACATAGACATGCTTGTGTGTGCACATATGCTCTGGGTGAGAGATCTTTTCCTGTCAAAGCTTCCCCTAGGCAGTGACTCTCCTCAGTGAATATGTTGCAGGTGTATTAAGATCTGCTGCTGGCTGAAGGAAATTTCAGCACAGTGTAGTGCTTTGCTATGATGTTGTGTGCCAAAGGTGTGCACTAAATTAATTTCATACTTACATTCCCCCGATGTATTGTGTTTGTAACGTCTGTTGTTTCACTGGCAGATATCTTTTCAACCGCTCTAGAGAGGGTTGTGAAACAAAAACCAGTGGGGCTGTGGGACAAAAATGTACCCATCGGCCCTAACCCTATGAAAGTGATTTTTGGGGCAGCCCCAGAGGAGATTTCATTATCAGCGACTCAGTCAGAAGCCATGGCCTTCTCCACACTCCTTGATTTCCAGTGGAAATCCTCCGCCATCGCATAAACACTGAGTGGAAGAAGTCATGGCACATCCAAAACTAGAAAACCCAAAGTTCTCTTCTTGTGGTTCCACGCAGAAACTTTGTAAGGTCTGGCAACCATTTTTAATGCTGCACTAGGCAAGATTTTTATGTAAAAATACAAATACCGTCTTATCAGCCTAAATCACCAAATGGGGCTGCAAGAGAGAAGAGCGTCCCATCCCCTCAAACTGTGCCTGAGCCTGTCCAGGAAGTTACAAATCAAAACTTCAGAGCGGAATAAAAAACTTGACTGGACTGGACTCACCAACATTAGATCGTTTGCCTCTCTTGTCCCTTTGGTGTCCTTTGGTATAATGCATCACACACTGGCCGGTAAACATGTGTGTACTGTGTGCAGTTTACTGACAACATCTTACAGGATTTCTCAGAATTATAGTTCAAACAGTGACCTGCCACTGCCATTTGGAGCCGCCAGCGTGCAAAGTTGCTTAGTGCAGCTTGAAGTTATTGAACAAATGAATTCCCCTCTGTAAATACAACATGAACCCCCATCCCCACCAAACCATCCCAACTTGTTATGTGTATTATATGGGGAACTGAACACTGTATGTATCTGTTTAAAGTGTTGTGTGTGTCATTCATTTAAAAATGTACTTAGAAATGTTTCCACGACCCAGACCTACTGGGACTAAGGTGACACGTAATGTTGCAGTCCTCTTACTGCCTTGTTTGAGAACCCATTCTTCTGTTTTTTGATGTCTTAAACCTGTATATCCCTCTCTCTTCTTAGTATGGGAATGAGCCACGATGACGACCATGCCACCTGCACCGGCCACTCCCACATAATGTCCGGTGAATGGGTGAAAGGCAGGAATCCCAGCGACTTATCCTGGTCCTCTTGTAGTCGCGACGACCTGGAGAACTTTCTGAGGTGAGAGACCGCCGCACTGTGTGCAAGTGCTGTGGTTGAGGTTTAAGGTGGTAGACATTTTAGGGGCGGTAGGTTGGCCTAGCGGTAGAGAGGCCAAACAATTACCGGAGGGTCGCTGGTTCAATCCCCGGCACCACCAGGACAGTGCATTCCAGCTGTGAGCTGGTGATTGAAAAAATGACTGGTGTCACAGATACAGTGCCCACCAACACTGCCGAAGTGCCCTTGAGCAAGGCACTTAACCCCTAAACTACTCCAGGTGCCTGCGCTCTGTACTCTGACCTGAGCTGCGTGTGTGTGTATCTAGTCAGGGGTGTGCAAAAAAACACAAATTTCCCTTCTGGGGACTAATAAAGGATGCTTTCTTCTTCTTTAACTCCTCCTAACTCTTTCAACTTCATGGACCCTTTTGGGGGGAGTGGTATCCTAGAGGTTACAGTGGGCTTGTGAGGGTTGCCGGTTGGAATCACTGGGCTAGATGGAAAAATGTGGGTACTGAAAAGGAATGAGTAACACACTCCCTTTCCAAGTTGAGATACCCTTGAGCAAGGCACTTAACTTCCTGTCCAGTGGAGCTGACTGTGGTTGTACTGTACTGCCAAAATTAGACGACTGGTCATACTGGACAGTTGTGCATGAATGTGGAGCAGGGTGTCGCCCGAAAAGAACACGGCGCTCCATCAACCTTCCTTGGATAAATAAAGGTTTAAGACAAATTAAACTTCTGGGGCTGCCAATTCTCTTCACTTCCCTCCTCTCCCCACCCTCTATTCCTATCCTTTCTCTATGTTTTTCTCTCCTCTCTCTCTCTCGCTCTCTCACACACCATCGGACTGCCAAGTGGGCTGAGAGTGTCAGTATGTTGGCAGAGCCCTCAGTGGGGCCAGTATAAGCGGCACCACTGGGAGTCTATGGTGGCCTTTTTAACTATAGCATAATGTTAAAAGAATGGAAAATCTAACTCAGTCTCAGTCTGCTCAGCCAAAGGCCAATCTATTCCAGCCTCTCATTGAATTCTTGCATAGCTCATAGAGCAGATGAGTGGATATGACTTTACACAGTCACACATGCACACACACACACACACTTTACAATGACAACCTCTCATGCCTATCAGCCAATTATTCCATTGGCTTATGTTGGAGTCCCTGAGAATGACTTTGAAGGCTGAGGCTGTGAACAAAAGCTGGCTTCAACTATCAACTTTGATTACATTTACTATTTATTTGCACATTTATGGCAATTAGCTGATGCCCTTATCCAAAGTTAAGGAGAGAGCTAGAGGAAATTGTTTTTAACTTTGATATGAGAGCATATTAGGGTGGGTAGAGGACAAAGATATGGGAGATGGAATATCATTTAGCAGAAGAGGGTGATGTGAGGTACTTCTTGAAATTAGTTTTCAGCCTATGACCGAAGATGAATCTGCTGTCTGAGTTGGATGTTCATTCCACCATTGGGGAATCAGTTGAGTTTGGGTGTAGTGATGACCAGGTCGTCACAGCAAAGTGGGAGTTAAGTAGCTGATAGTGGCAGAGCACAGGGCTGGACCATGGCCTGCATGGGGATATAGGATTTGACCATGGCCTGAAGGCATGAGAATGTGGCTCCCTTAATATCTCTGTACACCAGCGCCAGGGTTTTTGAATTCAATACGAGCAGCCTCAGACAGCAAGTGGAAGGAGTGCAGGGATGACGTGGGAGAATTTGTGGAAGTCAAAGTCAAGGGGGATTTCAATGTTCTGGATGCATTTTATTTTGTGAATTGTGCCAGGAGGGAATTGCAGTAGTCCAGACAGACGATGACTAAAACTTGAAAAAGGAGCTCGGAAGAGCCTTGGTGGAGTTATCAGTGGTGATGGAAAGGTCAAAGTACAGGATTTGCCAGGGAAAAAGAGTGTTGTTGAGGAAAAGCTTGAGGTGTTGAGGAGTCATCCAACTACAGCTGTCAGCGAGGCAAATGGAGATGCATGACAGGAACAAGGTAGAAGCGTCATTGGCACCACATTGGTAGGAAGTTGTGGGATGACATAACAGAAGTGATACAGTGTAGTAAGAGAAGAGGAGGGGGGCCAGGACTGAGCCCTGGGGGATGTCAGTGGACAGGGTATGAGAGTACAGACATACCCAGGTCAGCAACAGTGGCGAGGAATGTCTGGTGGTTGACAGTGTCAAAGGCATTGGATAGATGAAAGAGGATGGATGAAGACTGAGGAGTGTGAGGCAGCTCTAGTGAAGTAGAATGCTTTTGTTGACAACAAGAATTAAGTTCCTCGTAGAACGGGCTGTTTGAAACCCAGACTTGAAAGGGTCTCCGGCATTCTGTGAGAGATACTGAGTTCTTCGGAAACAGCATGTAGAAGTGCTTCAGAAAGAAAAGAAAGAAGTGATGCTGGTCTGGTGTTTTTAACATCAGATGGATTTGTTTAGAAGACGAGCATCTCAAGCTGACTCAAAAGTGGATGGTATGGAGTTACAGTGACAGCATCAAATTCAAATAAGAAATGGTGTGACAGGAGGAAGAAATTACCACTTTAGCAGAGATGAGCAGAGCTGTGCCAACACCACAGCCAGAAGGCCGAGAAGAACGGCTCAAACTATGTGCAGAAGATGGTTTCCGAGGTGATCCATGTCTCAGTGAAATAAGGGAAATGCATAGACCGGAGGGAAGCGTAGCCTGAGATGAACTTGGACTTGTGGATTGCCGACTGACAGTTCCCTCAACTGTCATCTTATCAGCCTAAATCACCAAATGGGGCTGCAAGAGAGAAGAGCGTCCCATCCCCTCAAACTGTGCATGAGTCCTCTTACTGCCTTGTTTGAGAACCCATTCTTCTGTTTTTTTATGTCTTAAACCTGTATATCCCTCAAAAATAGTCTGCCCTCCCTCAACAATAGTCTGAGTGCATGGAAACCAAAGGGCGTTAAATAAGGTTAGATACAGTGTGATGATGAGGTAGGTAGCCAGAAATAGCAAGAAGAGGAGATAGATATAAAGCACATGTTGTGGAGATAGGAGTGATTAAAAGAACAGGAGAGTGTTGTGCCCTTCCTTGGTCCTTCCTGGACTCCTGGACTACATTGTCTTGAGTTTCCTGGGTCTTAGTGTAACAAGGTCCATAACCAAGACTAGTTAGCAGATGAAGGCAATTTTAACTGGATGATTACAACGGTTGAGAAAGAATAAAGGGCAACCTTTTGCACGAAAAACAAAACTTCTGATCTTACACAAACTTTTGGCCCGCAGAACAAACGCTTTGACGACAGGCAACGAGAAAAGACGGCACAATAGATGGCTGGCAACTCAGTTCTGCCTCGCTCTCCTGTCAAAGACCTTAATTATGTTGAATGGCTCCTCAGACTCAATCCATTCATCATCAGCTGAGTGGATGACACTAGCCTGCTAACTGTTATTCATCGGAGGTGGTCAGATGGATACTGTAAATAAACAAGGGTAATTGGGTGTTAGGGAATAATGTTTTATCTTGCCTCTCGTCCACCCTGGAGATCCCAATTCAGGACTGCACAGTCATCGGGAGGGTGTTTGTGTCAGGGAATGACGCTTTCACTGAATATTTGGAATAAACAGGCTTGGGTGATGTGTTAGTGGCTGTCCTTTTTTGATGTGAGAGCGTTTGTTCACAGTACTTCCCTGAGATAGACGCATCCTGCTGGACAATAAGCGCGTCTGTGATACTGTTTGGGATATCAAATTTGGCACAATGAAAAAGAAAATCAAATTGCACACTGATAAGCACACAATATGAATTCTTTTTTGTGTGCATTTGGAACAGGTCCAAAGCCAGCGCATGCCTACTGCATACAGACCCTAGGAGCCGCTACCAGGTCCGACTGCCTCCCAAGCTGCCCGGCATGCACTATAGTGTTGACGAACAGTGTCAGATCCTGTTTGGCACCAACGCCACCTTCTGCAATGACATGGAGGTAAAACACTATTCCGCCCCTTGAGTTAATTAATCATGTCTCAAAGAGGTGAGGCGTTTTTCATTTTTATGGTGTATTGCATTTGCAAATTGTTTTATTGCTCACCTTAGTCCCATCTGCCCTTCTTTCTGGCGAGAGGCCATCTATTTGAGCCTCTCTGTTTAGCTATTTTAGAGGAAGGAATCATTTTATTCTTGCCCTGTCCAACAGCAAACATGTGGTTGCCCAATTTACACGTCTTGTAGTGTTTTTATTACACAGTGTAATATGTTCAAAGTGACTTCACAAGGATGACTTCTTTCCTGTATTGACTGAATGATTGATTTACTGACTCGCTCCTCTCCTTTGATCTCCTTTTCTCTTGTTATCTTCTCTCCTCTTCTTGAAGGGTTGAAAATATCATCACAGAATGGCAGGTGCTGATAGTCCACTTAGGATGGATATAGCCTATGGGTATAGCTGTGGGATCAGCTTTCTTTCACCCTTTGGTAACCTGAACTAGGGTTAGACTGATATATTGGTTTATCAATATATCGGGCCGATATTGGCTTGTCATTAAAAATCATTGAAAGTCAGTTGGCCAGTCAGTATACAGTATACCTCCTAATATAATGGATATGATTCATTTAGCTGGATTTCATATTTATTATATAATTGATCAATACTACACTGGTTGTCTATGGGAAGCCTGAAATGATTCTTATGCAACATTTTGATGATTCCATAAAAGTATGGATGAATATATTTTATTATTGTCCTGGATTTCAATGGAGAGGAGAGTTTTAGTGTTCCATGGTCTGAATGCTGTTTTAGAGGCTTTTCAACAGAGTAAAATTCTGAATACTTCATTTTTGTCATGTAAATGGCGACATTTATATTTAAACATATTCAATAGGGTTTCACTCATATGGCTGAAGGCCAATACTGATAGCCGATATTTTGTGGTCATATTCAGTATCTTTAAATTTGACCATTACCATGCTCAAAAATACAAGTATTCAGTGTTTACCCCGGAATTTTATTTTAGTCCTCGGCTGTTGTCAGCTTCACTCAAGAATATTGGTATCGGCCTTCAAAAACCCATATTGGTTGGACCCTTACCACAATCATTATTTGGAAATGCATGTAAGTGACCTCAGATCAGTATCTAAGCCAGCAATAGTCTCCCGAAATAGTTCTGTCACCAACATGTACTTATGGTTGCTGAAGAGGAAGAGCCAATTTTCGTTTAAACCAAAATGTGTTGACAAATCACAGCTGAATGAACGAGGAGCTTCACCGTCTGCGCTGGCAGGTAAACATGGCTCATGGAAACCGCAGAGGGGGAAATCATAGTGATCGAAAGGAAAAAATGGCAATGCATGAAAGACGTTGCAACAGCCTCACATCGTGAGCTTTGGGAAAGTTAGATAACGCTGTGGAAATGTCATTATATTCATGCTGTTTGTCAGCCTGAAACTGCAGGAAGAGCAGGAGCACTTCTGCTAGCTATGCTGCTTCAAGGCTTTCACTGCTAGGTTGGATGTTGTTATTGAGAGATGGGAGGAAGGAGTTGTGAGTGTGTGTGTGTGCGATTAAAAGTTTCTACTCTCTGTTCTTACCCTTTTATCTTGTGGAGCCTTCTTGCTTGTATGTATTTAATGAGTTTGATGTCTGCTCTCATGTGATTGTTAAAGTACTTTGCTATACAGAGTTGATTATTTGTGGGACAGGAGATAAACTGAAGCCATGTTTCTCAGTTTCAGTGTTTATGCTGTCTATTTCTTTTCATCCTGGTAGGGCAGCACTATAAACGATGTAAACTGGACATTCTGAGAATTAAACTGAACCCGAATTAGGGAGCGTCTTTTTATAAGCTATAGACAAAGGTTTTCAAGCTTTGGTCTTGTCAACCCCTTGATCAAACCAGAACAGACGCATAGGAAGCGTAGCCCGCTTCCTTTCGGTGCCCATGTTAATGGGCGGGAGTGCGGCACGGAGCTACAAACATGGCTCGCAGACCTACAGCTGTAGTTTCGTCATCAACTCTAACAGTGAATATCCCGATGTCTCTTGAAGTCAATCAACACATGCATTGTTTGTAATTAATATCAGCATTTCCAGGATTAAGTTGCTAGAATCAATGGAAGTGTAATATAACCTTTGATTTGCATCTGGGTCTTAATACACACCAAAGAGATACTCGCCAAAGTTGTAATCTGGCAACCATATGGATAGGCCTGCCTCACGACATGAAGTATAGCAACGAAGGCCACAAGGCTTATTAACCTTACTAATAAACACACAGAGACTTGGTTGCAAATAATGCACAACACAGACTGAGACAGAGACATGCATTTGTACATACCTACAGTATGTTTTATAGCTGTTTATGTGGTTTCACAACACGTATACAGTAGCTAGCAGGTAGGTTTTAAGGGAGGCCTCAAGGCTCACTTGATCTGGAGTCAACAAGTGTCATTCTTTACATTTTCGGCCTTCTCCCTCTGTTTTTAGTTGTAAAAATGCCTGAGATTCCAGAAATATGCCACTAGTTATTGAAGTCTGATATTGTAGGTTGCAGGACCACAAATACACCTGTTATTGACTTGCAACACAGCCTTTGCATAGGAAACAGATTTTTCAAAATCTGACATACTTACTCTGTATGTGTGTGTGTGTGTGTGTGTGTGTGTGTCTCTCACAGCACCTGATGTGTGCTGGCCTGTGGTGTTTGGTGGAGGGAGATACATCCTGTAAAACCAAATTGGATCCTCCTCTGGATGGAACGGAGTGTGGAGCTGACAAGGTAAGATTATTCCGGTCACGGTTACATGCAGAACATTAATATTTTTATCTCTCCCCCTGAATTCCTAAAGGAATGCTAATTCAGCTGAGCCGATAAGGTGTGCGCTTACATAAATTACGAAATCAAGGGTGGAAGTAACAAATTGCAATTATTCTTACTGTGAGTTGTTTTTTGTGCACTTATTTTTTTGAGTAAGTGTTGTGCTTAACTATATTTTAAATTGCATCCATTACAGACTACAAACTTTGTAAGCTATCCATAAGCATTGCATCAGAAACTAACAAACTGACACAGGCCTGCTAAAGATATAACGCTAACTCACTACATCTTTAGCAGGCCTGTGTGCTAGCATGAGGAGGAAACATTAACTTAACTAACTGTAACATTAAATGCTCCAATTCATCCATGATAGTAGCTTAGTTCACGCCCATGCAGCTACAACATTATTAGTTTGTGTTTGCCTGGTTGTTAGCTAACTAGCTGGATAGCTAGTAGCAAAAGACACATCAATATAGAAACGTATTTAATAATGGGAATGGACATTTTCTCTTTTAAAAAAAAATTGTAGATTGAATGATGACATAAATTTCCTTATTTAAAAAAAAAAAAAAAAAACATATCATGTTTAACTCTCTGTCTTCTCTCCTTTTATACATTGCATGGGAAAGATCATTTGTAACAAAGTCTGTTTTTTAAAGTTTTACTTAATGTACGTTTTAAATGAGCTACTTTTTTACATCAAGTAGATATTTCCACCATTAATTTTACTTGTGCTTAACAAAAAATCCGGCAAAGTAATAGTACTTTCACTTGAGTAAGATTTTTTTTGTACTCTTCCCACCCCTGACCAAAACATGGAATCAGAATAAATGCTGAGAAGAATGTGAGACTTTTTTTGAAACTTGCCACTAGCCACTAATGGGCTCCTATTGAATGGATGATCAAACATTTCTACCTCCCATTTCTACCTCCCTCCCCAAATGAAATGTCATCGGGAACAGATTCAGTCTATTCTGTTTGAGGTGTCAGTCAAACTTTATTTGCTTAGCACATTTCAGGAAACTCAAGCTGCTTAGCACAAGAAGAATAAAAACAAAAACAAAAGTAGCATGAAAGCACTTGCACTTGTAAAATATACATATACACATTTCACATAGAGAAAATATTGGGAGGTTGCATGAGGCATTTTAGCAATGGAATATTAGGCTGCATGTAAGCTAGTGTGTGTGTCTATTTATGCCAGTATAAAGAAATGTTTCACCCTTTATGCGGTAATAGTGGTATCTGTGTCCCTGTATGTGCATTCATTTTAATTATACAGTGTGTATGTGTGTGTGTGTGTGTGTGTGTGTGTGTGTGCGTGTCAGTGGTGCAGGGCAGGGGAGTGTGTTAGTAAGACTCCCATTCCTCAGCATGTGGATGGTGACTGGAGTCCATGGAGCCAGTGGAGTATGTGCAGCAGGACCTGCGGCACTGGAGCCCAGTTCAGACAGAGAAAATGTGACAACCCTCCGTAGGTCTCCGTTCGCTACCCGTGTGTGTGTGTGTGTGTGTGTATGTGTGTGTGTGAGATACGGTTGCAAGTGCCAAACACATGCTGTTGCTGCTATGACTTCCTTGTTCTGTGGCCGCTGTTAGAGGCTATCACCTTGATAGCCTCTAACAGCAATAACCTCAACCAGACATTTCCTGTAGTTGCTGATCAGACCTGCACAATGGTAAGGAGGTATTTTGGACCATTATTCCTTGCAGAACTGTTTCAGTTGATTGATATTTTTGAGATGTCATGCATGAACGGCTTGCTTCAGGTTATGCCACAACATTTTATTAAGGTTATTAAGGTCAGGACTGACTTGGCCAATCCAAAATGCTAATTTTCCTGTTTAAGCCATTCTGTTGTAGATTTGCTTTTGTGTTTGGGTCATTGTCCTGCTGCATGACCCAACCTCTGTTAAGCTTCAGATCATGGACCATTACCCTGATATTCTCCTGGAGAATTCATTGATCCCTCAAAGATTGCAAGCCTGAGGCAGCAAAGCAGTGCCAAGCCATTAATGCATCAACTTTATATTGGCTTAGTGCTAAGAGATCCATGAGCAAATCCCCCATGTTCACCAGCATCCACCCTGTTGAAGTGTCCTTGAGCAAGACACTGAATCCCTGCAGTTTGTTTGATTACATATTTATTGTAGAATTGATCAAATCTAAACTGGTTGTCTATGTGAAACCCTTAACTTGAATTGATTCTAATGGGACATTTGATCATAAGTGTACATGAACATATTATTCTCTATAAGCTCTTAAAGTATTGGGTATAACAACCTGTTGAAGGCCAACTTTTGAAGGCAGTTTATTTCCTGAATTGAAAGTGACCCAACCCTGACCTGTTTTCTTTATCACGATAATACCAGCTTACATCATGTGCTGCACCAAATCTAGAGTTTGAGTTCACCTTGATAAGTGCTGAATGTTTGGAGACATGTTAGCTTCTCTCTAATTATATTCAGACAGCAGGCAAATCTGATTTGTTTTTCTAATCTGATGTTTAAGGCTGAGTGTCCATATTGCAATTTGGATGTGACCAGATACATACGTGGAAACTAATATGTGAAAGGTTCAGCACATGAGACAATGTCAACGACTGAAGAGGGTAGTATCATGTTGTTGAGGAGCCATGAAACCTGTCATCTTCATCTGTCATCTGTTCTCTCATTCTTATTGTCGCAACGTGTGAAGTATATTAGTGTTGTGTGGGTGGTGACGAAAAGAAACCTCATTTGAAATCTGATGTGAGTGGTCAGACTGAGTGTTTTTTTCTGTTCAAAAATACCCGACTATGATTGGATATGTGAAAAAAATCAGTTTTGAGCTGCCTGTCTGAATACACCATTTGTTTCCTGAACATTGCAAATTCAGACTAATTTAGGGGTTTGATGGTACTTTAAGTTATATACATTTGTGTTTGTGTGTGTGTGTGTGTGTGTACAGGCCTGGTCCTGGTGGTCGACACTGTCAGAAGACCAGTGTGGAGCATAAAGC
>OOFE01042266.1:0-12468 GCA_900323365.1 Monocentris japonica | reverse complement strand
ATTATGGGACCTGTTTCAGAAACAGTGTGAAGATCCTCCAGACAAGGGAGGCAGTGTGGTGAAGCAGTTTCCACATTAACACGCATCAGCTCACACTGTGACTCTTTTACAAGGGGACTCCTCAGAACGGGGGTGGGGGTGGGGGCCCAAAAATGAGGTAATAGA
Source organism: Monocentris japonica (assembly GCA_900323365.1). Lineage (NCBI taxonomy): Eukaryota > Metazoa > Chordata > Actinopteri > Trachichthyiformes > Monocentridae > Monocentris > Monocentris japonica. The sequence goes on along the minus strand of OOFE01042266.1, from coordinate 12,303 downwards.
AACGAGGATTCACTGGGATTTTAGTGACATAATCTATTCCGGTGGTACATTGTTATTGGATTATTGGAGCACTGACTGGAGCAGTTACCGGAGAACAGCCATCATAAACAGTACTAGAAAAGATGACTGCTTTAAAACTTGTCCAGTCCAATAAAACTCAAACTCAAAATTGCTGAAAAAACAAGTTGAAGTTTGAAAATGTCTCCGGAATTGCGGTTGACAAGGAATTTAGGGGGGTTCCAAGGTTCATTATAGTAAACTAAAACTAGGTATTACAAAACATTGTCATAAACTGAAATAAAAATAAAACGATCTCATCTACTTGTAAAATTAACAAATATAAAATAAAAATAAAGGTGAAATATTTATATTATATAATATTAGTTTTCACGCCAGAGTCCTGTTTTTTTCCAGGATGAAACCACATTGTTCCAAATGTGAGTTTGATGAGGATGTATTGAAAAATAAACCTGAATATTTTTTGAAAGAATGTATGATTTACCTATTATTATTACACAATTCATGTTGCAAACATAATAAAATACCTATTCTGAACTTCAATCACTATAACCACCCCTACCAAAAACACTAAAACTAGAACTGAAACTAAAACTAAACAAAACCCTAAATTATAAGATCCTGGAGCAGGCATTGCATCACCAACCTATTTTGGAGCAAGTCACGTAGCCAAGGATCTCATCGTCACCGGTAGCTTATCCAAGTGGAGTGAAGTGAATTGTGATGCATCTCAAGTACATCAAAAGTCCATTAGAAACCGAGACAAGCTTTTCTTACAATGTAATTATCAAACAAACTTTTATTAAATACATTTTTTTTATTTAATTTAATATCATGTCATTAATGTCATAATCTGCAACATTTTCATATAGTTAAATATCCATTTTGCTACTGTCTATCAGGTAGGTCTTTCCTTTATCACAGGAAGTGATGCGTTGCATGTTTCCAGTTTGTTTAGAATCAATAGAAGAAGAAGAAAAAGAGACACCTACAGGAAGTCAAACTAGAAGGACAAAGACGTCACAGTACTGGACACACTGTTTGATTGACAGGTGATCTGTGGGAAGAGCAGTGAATCTGTCAGGAACTTTTATTCCAGGGCACAGAAGATGGAAACGAGGGGTGCTGCACCTCTCGTTGCTGATACGAGAGTGCTGTGTGCGGTTTACTGATGTCACCTTACAGGATTTCTGGGTATTGAATGTTCAAATGTTTCAAACAGCAACCTCTCGCTGCCATTTGGAGTGGCCAGTGTGTGAAGTTCCCTAGTGCAGCTTTAATATGTTCTTAATACAATTATGGGTTGTCTTATGTTTAATACCTTCATTGGCTCTATTCTTATTTATAATTCTAATTTTGGCTGCATCCTATTATAACTGTGCTGCTGCAACGACTCAATTTCCCCACCGGGACCATTAAAGTTTCATCACGATAAAATTATCGTTGGAGAAGTGGGCTCGTAACCAGAAGATTGATGGTCTCCCCTCTGTAAATAAATACTGTTAAGCTGCCTTGTAGCAGAGCGATTAACCCCCCAGTTGCTCCATCCAACTGGTTGAACTAACTGAGAGCAGGTAAGAACAGTTTACAGAAGTTTATTGTTGTGGTGGAATTGCTGAAAGGCTTAAAGCTTGTCCCCAGAGGCTTGTGAGAACCACACACATGCTTTCGGTTACAGTATTGTTGACAATCCTGTTTTTCCAATTCACTTAAACCCAAACATCCTTATTCAATAAATTCCAGAGCTGCATGCCTTCTATTTTGGAGTAAAGATAACAAAAGGCGGCTCCTACAGTAGATGTACATTTGTCTAATTTAATGCAGGCTGAAAAAGAGCATGCACGCTCATTCAACCTTCTCTGGATAAATAACACAAAACAAGGTCACGGTAAACTCGGTGGAGCTGCACTGTCGGTTCAGCTTCTGTTCTGTTCTGTACCAAACCTCACCTGGATACCATCAAACAGCCAGCTCCGTCCGTGCTGGTGATGGCTAATACTGTGTAAATGAAAACAGACAGCAGCCCTCCTCCATTGGAATCAGTCCAACTTGGGGGGTTGCAGGGGGGTGGAAGACGAGCGCAATCCAGACAATATGAATACCTTTTCCACCTGTCTTCCTTTTCAGTTGTTTCACTGAGTATGACATGGTGATAAAAGCATCACCAAGGAGCCCCAAAGCTCCCCAAGTTAAGCCTCCTTCTCAGGCAAGGCCTTTGCTTCTCCTCCTCTCTCACCTTTTGGATTATTATCACAGACTAGTAGAACCTGAATTCATAAGACAGCCCTTTTCTGACCAGATAGCAAGCTGAATTCATACAAACTATACAAACTTCACACTCTATAGAGGCTTCACAAATGTCCTAGCAACCATAGCTGGTGCCATCTTGGAGGCCCATTGGAGAGTTGGCTGTGCACAATTAGGCTAATGGCTATAACAATAGGGCAAGAAAAAGAGGCCTGAAAAAGATTGTTGTGGTATAGGTCAGTAATGTTATAAGTAAATGTGAACCCTATGATAAGCTAGGTTTGTTTCCAGATTTAGGTTACTGTCTTCTCTTTAGCCCTAGTCTCTACTCCAAAACACTCTGAGTAGTAACTAGCCCGCAGGCTAATTTAGCTCATGTTAACATGGGACTACTAGCCACTGCTAACATTAGCTTCTACTTGATACGTTAGCTAGCTAACTAGCCCGCAAGCTAATTTAGCTCATGTTAACATGGGACTACTAGCCACTGCTAACATTAGCTTCTACTAGATACGTTAGCTAGCGTGCTAATTAGATGTGTTAACCACAAGACAGTGGTGGTTAGCTGACCAGATACTATGGTTAGCTAGCTAACAAGCTGCCATTATCTAAACATAAATTCAATCAGATGTATCAGTGATGAAATGAGCAGTTCCCTGTCAAAAACACAGAAATTAACCATGTCTATTTAATTCTGTTGAATACGTCATACATTTGGAAACGCAAACAACTCTTTTCAGCTGTAGACCAGAAAAGTCATGTCATCATTTTGGGACTTTCGGCATTCGGATTCTTTTTGCAGTCTAATTCACTGCTAGCAAACAGTGAGAGAACAGTGAAAGGGACACTCATTGAAATCCATCCAAGAAATCCATGTTAAAGGAAGCCTCTAAAGCAAAATAGTCAGCGTAAGCCTCAGATGTAGTTCGACCCAATCATTTTATACCCCTATTCATTCTCATGTTAGTCTGACAGGGGAAAGAGCTGCGGACCTTCAACATGGCCGCCAGAGGGTACCTTACATCTATAGTCTGTTAAAATATCACCCATCACGTCTGTGTCACACAAACCACGGCTTGTAACCATGACAATACTGACACTTTAACACCCCCCTCCCTCCCCCTCTAACCACAAACAAACCAGAGAGTGAGGTCATTGGCCCCTGGCAACAGCCAAGTGGATCTAACACACCAGCCAGTAAAATAATGTTTGGGTGTGGATCTATATTGAGAGAAACATTACAGAATGGGCTGTCGTTCAGCTCGGCAGTATATAATTCCCCTGGGAGCACCGGCCAAAGCCTTGGATGCCGAACTGAGAGCAGGTAAGAACAGTTGCAGAACTTGATTGTTGTGGTGGAATTGCTGCAAGGCTGTGTTAAAGCTTGGCCCCCAGAGGCTTAAGGGAACCACGCACACATTTTTTCTGTTAAAAGTATTGTCGATAATCCCGCTTTTCCAATTCACTAAAACTGAACGTCCGTACTGAATCAATTCCAGAGATGCACGCCTTCTGTTTTTATTAAAAAATATGTCCTGAAGTTAAAAGCTATTATTCCATGAGGATACTGGAATGAATTAGTAACATGTTATATTCTACCCTCATTGTACCTGCATTGGGACGATCATCTGGGTAGATTCACACTCGTCCTGTAATCCCAACTGTGACAATCCACCTTCCTCCGATTCACCAATGGAGTTTATTGCCTTAATGCATCTCTGTAATTAAAAGCTTGTAATTCATAACTGTGAAGATATATCGATTTGGCGTTGTCAGGGAACGTACATGTACATGTAGGGTATGTTGTCCCGGCTGCTGCAGTAAATGGTGTGTAAATTCAACGGCAAGCTGTCTATGATCTTCTGTCAGCCACACATGTACTGGCTGCCGACTGTCACTCTGCAAAAAAACACCCAGTACGGTATTAAAATGAAAAAACGTACTAGTATTTACCTAGTTAGTACATGTTGACCATTTTTCCTGAGTTCTTTGTGTCTTTTGTTCAAGATCAAGATTCAAAAGATGAAATCATATGGATTTTCTTGACAGATGACAAGGCTCAATGGTAAAAGTTATGAGTGCAGAATGTGCGACAGTAAGCCAAGCCCTCATGTAGCGTTACATCTTAATGATCAGCACATGGCTCTGTGTTGCACATCACCATTAAACCTGCGGCCACACATCTCAGCACAGACTGCTACACACACAAGCGGGATCAGACCAGTATATCGGTCTGATCTTCAGATATGGTCCAGTCATCCATCACTGATATGATGGATATGATGCAGTTTGATTGAGTAATACTAAAGATAAAGTGGCAGAGGGTGTGAGTTTTAAAAGGAACTTATTCAGGGTAGTATAATAAATGAGTAAAAGTCAATATTCAACATTTAATTGCACATGTGTAGCTATGGAAGGAAATTAAATGAAGTGTGGAAGGAAAGGAAAGGAAACCAAGTCATGTTTGGCCCCATTTCTCACAAATCAGTGATAGTTATTGTAGAATTTATATCACTACTATACATTTTGATCAGTTTCCACACAACTAAGCATGGATATATTTTATTATTATTATGGGTTTCAATGGAGAGTTTTAGTGTCCCATGATGGTCTAAATGCTGTTTCAGTTGAACTCTGCATTCATGTGTATTTATTGATGCCCGTAGCCTGACAGTGTTAAAACATCTGTCCATCGCATTATGATGTTCTTGTATAACTCACCGTTGACATTTCCTCTGTGTGTGTTTGTGTGATAGGGGGTAAACCAAGCAGAACATGGACGTGTGTGTGTGTGTGTGTGTGTGTGCGCGCGCGCGTGTGTGTGTGTGTGCGCGCAGCCTCAGACGTCTACAGATTGCAGACCTCTCCAAAAATGGGCCAAAAAATCTTTCAAGATTCCTGTACTAAGTAATAGGCAGATGGGCCATGTGGCTGAGACAAAGCTTTTAGTATCCTTAACTGCCCTTAAGCCATGTTCAACATTTGCAATACCACGAATCTGACGTAAATTCTCATTTCATTTTGGGGATGAATACTTGGTTAAATAAAAGCATATTTCATTATGCAGTAATGTTTTTTTTTGGGTTTTTTTTAGCATTTGTCACATGCAGTCTGCTTTTCGAAACAGAATCTGGCCATGCTCAACTGATTTCCTTCGTGCAATTTCCAAGAACAGGAAGAAACCCTGAGTTTTCATCATAAGAACCCAACATACTAATGTCAAAAGTACAGTTTCTCAATCCCCAGCCCTACAAAATAAAGTCATTAAAATGCAGTTGGCCAGTGCAGTGACTGTGTGCGCCCTCTTTTCACAGTAATACGGATATGTGATGAATGAGAGGATGCCGAGCATCAGGCCCAACGCTCTCCAGACTTAAACGCATGTTTCTCCACAGCGACCGGAGGAGGCTGTTTCGGTCCAGAGGATGTCCGGTGTTTCCACCGAGACCGGTCTCCTGTGGCCAGAGAGGGCTTTCCTCCAGAAATTCAGATGTCCTTGGCCTTCACGGTGACTCTTTCACCACTCTCCTCGAATCACACAGTATCAGCATCATCTGAATTTGTGTCCTGGTGGGCAAATCATAATATCATAATATAATAATCATAATGCTGTCTTAGTGCGAGGGTTCTGCTGCACCCTCCAACAGAGACCCAGCAGTGGGAGGGTGACGCCCAGGGTGCTGCCCCAGAGCAGAGGGGGAGGAGGTGGAAGGCCGAGGGTGACGAGCAGCGCTGGGGGGAGGCTGGAGACCAGAGTGGGCCTAGGGTCCAGGTCCGGGCCCAGGACCAGGACCAGACCTGGCACTGCACTGGAGGGAGGAGCAGCAACAGGGTCACACCAGAGACATCCAGTGAGGGAAGCGTCAGGTGAATGAATCCCTGCTGTCACACATTGGAAAACACTCCAACTAGGGTTAGACCAATATGGATGAAACCAATATTTTTGGATTGAAGCTGCCAATAGCTGTTATTTTATACAGATTTCAATATCTTTATGACCATTTTCATGCCAAATAAATCCAGAATTCACTGTTTCTCCCCACATTTTATTCATGGCAGGGCCAGCCCTGGAATTTGGGGGGCCAAAGTTCACGAGCCCTCTGAACAGTTCACACAGTCAGCACTCTATTCAATGTGTACAGATCAGTTCTCTAGTTTCTAACTCTAGGAAAGAGCTGTTCATGTTCAAAAATATCAAGTGAGCTGTCCTTGACCGCAGAAATAACATTAAACTGAGTGGTATTCTGCTATAAGCATGAACTCAACAGCCATTAGATGGTACATCAAGCAAAATAAAAACACTAATGAATAGATAGCACAGAATAAAATCACCCATTTATAGTGCAAAATAAGTCAAGACTATCAAAACAAGTCACAACTAAAATACAGTACACAAATATATAAAACCATGCACAAAACAAGTCAAACGAATCAGGACAAGTAGCCAAAGCTCAAATAGGAGGCCAAAACTAACAATAAACATGTCTGTTTTTTAAGAATGAACTGAAACTGAAGAATACTGTCTGTCACATCCTTCCATTTCCTATTATTTCTATTCAAAGTCAGTTAGCTGGCGCTGGCAGGCCTAAAAGTAACAAGCTGTAATCCATGTACCTAACTAGCTAGCTAGCTAGCTAACTAAACCTCATCTTTTTGCTTTCTTTCTTCCTGTTCTTTTCTGCTATTCTTTTTCTTTTTTTTTGTTTTACTGATCCTGACTGATAAGCTCTTTTGCAGCTTGACATTGTGCATATTATGAATCCACATATAAAATACATTGAAATGAAAAGAGCCTTGCAGCATTACAGTCCTGGAAGGGCCGGTTGCCAGCTTTGATAAACCAGTACTTGATAAGCCACATAAGCCCTCCCTTCTACTATTTCGTTTTTCTTCCTGCAAAAAAATAGCGAAAGCAACGTATTATCTTTCTAAAGTTCAATTTCTGCATGTAGCAGATGTGCGCAGCACAGGGCTAAGTTAGGTCAGTGAATGCATCATGATGCTACCTAGAGGCCCTTTAGTGGCAGGCTGGACCCTAAGCAGTGGCTTTTATTGCTTAATGGTTCCACCTTCCAGCTCAACAAGCTGAGGTTGAGTCTACTAACCCATTGTGTTAATGTCGATGTGATGATGAGGATGTTGTCTTCATGCCTGGCGCTCCTTCAACGCCTCATCTTCCCCCTGGTCTCATTTGGCTGCAGGGTAGGAGAGGTTTTAACCTCAAATATTAAGGGTTTCAACTGATCTTGTGGATTAACAGTGGAAACACAATACTTAGAGCCGCCAGCGAGGCCATATGTCGGTCCACATCCTGCTCCTCAGCCAGCAGAATGTTCTTCATGGACAGACAATTGTCTTTCTATAAGACCCTGTTTAATCAGGAAATACTGTTAACGATAGTAGGCTACCATGTAATCTCTATTGTATCTACTGTCACTTCATTTTCAATATAGGAGGTTCTCCTGAGTGTTAGATGACTTTGTTGTTCTGTACATAACAATAGTACTGTTTTATTAAAGTGACATTAATAGACTTTAATATTTCAAAAGTAGCTAGATTAGCTAGCACTTATTACTTTAAATGAACTAATGTGTTTTTTTTAAAGGATGAGATGAGGAGTATATAGAGCATGTTGGAACGTTGGAAACAGCTAGCTTGTTTGATACTGTGTTTGCGACTGAGCGGCAAGTTATTTGACTGGCTTACGCGTCTCTGCATTGCTACATGGGATATCTAGTTTTTATGTCCGGTGACACCAAGTAGGTACACGTATGTGTATGTTTACACTTGGATGGATAAACCAAGAAAAATGAGCGAAACTAGAAACTAAAGTAATTAAAGACAATGTGAAGGAGTTTCCCTCTGGGATTTACTTCCAGCACCAGCAGCGTGGAGCAATCACAACATGAAATCTACACCGTGAACTCATCCCTGACAGACAGAGCTGCTTGCAGCTTAGCTAGGTGGACAAACTACAAAAATCATTGACTTTACTGGATTTGGTCCAGGTTTACTGAGCATCTTCATTCTCGGACAACAAGCTTTGTCAAATCAGCCAGATTATTAGGAGTCATACACAGTTGATATGATACATGTATATAAAACTGGATGGCCATGACACCAAAATTCTCCAGATACTAACCATAATATCACATTATCCCAGTTATGAGCTTCCCATAGCCAACCAGTATCAATACTACAATAAATATGTCATGAATCAACTGGAGCAGGTCTGATTTTAAAAAAAGCTAAATCGATACAGCCTACAACTACTATCTGGCACTAACGTGTCCTGTTTACTCACACTTAAAGCCCTTTTTGATCAAAGTTTCTCTCTCTGTCACTCACACTCACACACACACACACAAACAGCTTCCATATGTGTGCAAATCCCCATAACCATGTCCAAACAACATGCATACATGAGTTTTCTCCTCCCAGCTTAGGGCGCCAACAGCTGTGTCTATTTGCAGTAACTCAAACAAATAATCCAATTTCACATGAAAGTTAATTTCTTTCCCATCACTGTATTATTTTGCTTCGGGGGGGGTAGCGGGGCATGTTTTCGCTGCAGTTTGGGTAATTGCCTTTTGGATATCCTCTAGTGATAACAGTTGTTCTGAGGTATTCATGCTCAATCTATTACACTGACCATGTTAATTTCAAGATGTTGCGTTCAGGGGTTATTGGCAAGCGGCAAATGACATCTGCGCGGTGGTTTCGAGTGTATTCAGAGCTGTGTAATTCCCCTCTCAACCTAAACTGACTCTTTGGAACACGTTTTCAGAAAGTCCCAGTAACCCCTGCGACGACGAGAGGCGCGCTACTCACGGGCAGGTTGCGAGACTCCACCTTTACCTGCCGTCATCACTCTGCGAGGTCGAGGAGCAGGGGGCAGAAGACGTGAGGTGTGATTTTTTTTTTCTGTTGAGTGTTAGATGCCTAGGAAAGCAGCCATCAGGACTCGTTTCCTCAGATAATATAGTTTTTACGTCACGTGGGGGTCTCGCCCTCCTTCCAGATGTGGTAACAGAGCTCCATAGCGGGGTCTCATGAGTGAAGTAAGTCAGTGGGTGTGGAGGCAGGGAAACATTTTCCCAAGCATACTGTAGAAAGCCAGCGGTGCATTTGAAGGCATGCCTGCAGGGGCTTCACCAGATCTGCTATTTGCCAAGAATAATTGTGTGCAACGAAACGGCCACGGAGGATCAAATTGCAGGATGTTCTGTGCAAAAAAAAAAGAAAGAAGTGTCCTGTGAAACATCAAACGTCTGATCCCACTGGAGAGTAGAGCCGCCAAAAGGCCTTTAAACCTGTGTAATAGCTTACATACATTCATGATGGCAAGTAGTATCAAACTGATGTAAGTTATATGAGGATGTATGGCCTTTAAAGGTGCCATTTAACTTCACCACATTCATTTTGAGGTATTAGTAAAACTACTGTAAACAAACAAGACCATCACTAGAAGTCTGGCAGCATCTACCAGCCTCTACGCTGCATTTTACCGGATCGATTTGGCAGGAAATCTGCTGGATTGCTTTACGGCACAAAACAGGAAGAGGGCGCTGTTCTTCCAGCGCTAACGGAGCTAAAGCGTTCAGAGTTTCTGGGGGGCAGGAAGCAATGTAGAAACACGAGCGTTAACAGAGGCTACCAATCGTCTCAGCCATCGCTACATTTGTTTACGATAATTACACCAAAGTACCACTGATAATTTGATGATGATATATTGATACACACAGCAGCTTTAAATTTAAAAAATACACCACGACATCACTGCTTGCTATGGTTGTGTCTTCCACGCAGGGCTTCAGCAGAGGAGGAAACTAGCATTCAAGCTACCGAGATGGACTCCAAACCGAGCATCTCGGTCACCGCTGTGTTTCAGGACCCTTCGAACCACAACGGTCTGCAGGACCCGGCAAGAACCAACCAGACCCAGGCGCCTCCTGATGACATCACACCACAGGACTCAGAGAACAGCAGATACGCAAACTACAGCGGACCGCAGAGCTCAGAGCAGATTCCAGGTAGCAGGACTGGCCCTAAACTGCCCCTGCGTGGATGGGACATAGACAAGCGAAGGGGAAGCAGCCCTCTCCTGATCAGGCCTGTCCAGAGATGGAGCTCCCCCACATCAATTAAAAAGCAGGGATTCTGTAAGGGTCTCCCCAAAATAAAAACCACCACCACTCTGGTGTGGGGCCCCTGCGGACCACAGCAGGTGAAGACTGTGTATCGACTTACTGACAAGTAATAAGATCTGTTTGGAGACATTGCGGCAAAAAGGTTTTTAGCGGGATAGGGGTGCTTGTCCAAATGTTTTTTTGAGAGTGCGTTTTGTCCTTCATCGTTTTGAAGGCTTGATGCCCTGACTGGCTGCTTGGCTGGCTCCTTTAACCACACGCCTCTGGACACTTTTCCTCCATCTAATGAACATGGTCTGATAATGATAGGTATATTAAGACCAGACAATAATACACTGTCATTTTTCTGTCCAGATGGTTCCTGAGGTACTGTACTGTACATGTTAGCAAAATGTGTAAACTGAGTAAATTCACTTTTCTGTATAGACATGCACATATTTGCACATCATTCATGCTGTGAAGTTTAATTTTTCTTCATATCCTTCTCATTCACTCCATATTGTATTTATAAATATTTGAATTTTTCTATTTGAATTATGAATCATATTTTCCTCTACATATTTTCATGTTGTCTCATTCTATTGTGTGCTGTAATCCATACTTTTTCATACATTTCTGAAGTTCCATCTAGTGGTCTTTTTCTCACCAGCCATGTGTCCTGCCGAAGAGTCCTTGAGCAAGGCACTGACTGAACTGACTGAACCGACTGAACCTCAACGTACTCATTATAAGTGCATCGAAATGCCAAACTGGGAATTAGACCGTGACACAAAAGGCCAGTTTGCTTCCAGTCCGACAGCACGTTGAAGTGGTTTCCGGTTCAGAGAAGCCAAACATTGCCACTGGTGTGTTTCAAGTGGAGGAGGATGTTGGGACGCTGATGATACAACACTCAGCCTATCACTGATTACGGCTCGAAGCGAACCGCCGAGGTATTTTTAACATGCACGAACAAATGGCGCCCGTTGTGTTCACCACATCTCTAATCATCCACATCCCTTCAGGCGACGTGGAAATAACACTGATACAGAACACACAGGAGACTTGAGAAAACTTTTCCAGCAGGTGAAAATGCGTCAACTATTCTAAAATATTAAATAAAACACATAAAATAAAAACTCATCTTCTGTCTCTTTACAGAATCTCACTCTTCATAATACGTTTTATGCCCAAAGCATGAGGTAAGGTGCCTTTCTTTGTGAATCAATGATCCAACTTGAGTTGTTGGTTTGTCATGAGGGATTGGACTGATTCATGTGGATGTCTGCTGCCCCCCTATGGTGAGCTGTTTAAGCACAGACTCCACTAGCATCCAAGGACAGACACATATCAGTCACATTTACAGTTTTTCTCAATAGATTTGGCAAATTTCTCCAAACTAAGGTCCAAGTACACTTTCATTGTTTTCACACAAACTACAAAACTACATACTTCATTTTGCCAAACATTACAAACAAAACTCTACATAAAGTTCAACTTTCATTTCAATTTGCCATGATATCACAATCACATGACATGTGCTCAGTGTCCAGTATATTGATGTCAGGTGGGTTAGTAATTGTTCACTCAATAATCAGCGCCTGCACTTCACTATGTATAAAAGGAGTCACCTGAAGTCCATTTGTTTTTGTGAAAGCTATGGAGCCTGACCAAAGAATGGAGCAAGAGAATGAAAGCCTTTTCAGATCTGTCAGAATCAGAGGAGGTAGAGTATGTGGCGGTGGAAGAAGGGATGGGGAGGAAGGGGAGATAGAGGAGGTAGAGGACATGGGGAGATAGAGGAGGTAGAGGACATGGAGGAGGAAGGGGAGGTATGGGAGGTAGAGGACATGGAGGAGGTAGGGGAGATGGAGGACATGGAGGAGGAAGAGGAGGTATGGGAGGTAGA
>OOFE01042263.1:0-13568 GCA_900323365.1 Monocentris japonica | reverse complement strand
TTCTGTTTTATCAGTTGCACGAGTCACGGCAGCTTGTACGAGGCATCTCGCCGGCCCCGACTTTGATCCTGCAGCCTGTCACATTGCATTCACGTCTTGGTGGAAGTGAATGGAAGTTTCCCGCAAGGCATGTCTCCCCCGACGGCGCGGCAGGGAAAAAATCCGCTCGCCGCTTTCTTTGATGAGCCCCGGCGCAGGTGAGCGTCGACACGTTGGGCCCACCCCCCCCGCACAATAAAGTTTTTGGTAGGAAACTGCAGTGCAACGGATGTACCTGCGATGTGATTGCATCGCTGAAGGCAAAGAGGTTTAATTAGAGCAAAAGCGTGCCATGAATGTTTTAGACCTCTCGGTTCGCTTTCAGGGGCATTTTCTCCGCATGGGTGCGTGTCTATATGAGACCAAAAGCCATGTGTCGAAGTGAAATCGACACCACTACAGGCGTTTCTAACAAACATATGCTCCGGCGCGAGCTATTCTTGCACGCCGTCGGTGTGAAAGTCTCTGTTGGACGGGCGGAGCGTAACGAGGTGAGAACCTCTGTCGCCGGAGTTGAACCGCTTTGCACTTTCAAGCCCGTAAACTCTTTGATTCCCATTTGATTCCCATTTGATTCCCATTTGTATATTACGGATTACAGTGCGTCAATGTGACAATCTGTCATCTGTTCCGATAATCGGCACGTTTATGATCGCACCTCCTACAGGAAGTGCTAATGAAGCAACGTCTTGAAAATAATTGATTTTATGGAATTTGCTTTGAAAAAACATTTTATTCTAAGGATCTACGATGATCATTGTTGCGATTTCAAACCAGATGATGTGCAAACGGAGAAATATGATTGTTAAATTTCCTTTTCAATTAATGACGGTCTTCTTTTTTTTTAATGAGCCTGGGACCGGCACCTCAACCGAAGAAGTCGATGAATGCCAAATCGGAGCGGTGTTCAGCAGCGGCGCTCCGTTTGAACCTGCGGGAACCTTTCAGTGATAATCAAGGTATTGGCTGAGGTAATTGTTACATTAGCCGCCGCTTCCCGCAGAGTTGCTAATTATTTATCCAGCTTGGGAGCAGCCGAGCTTCGACGCCGCTAGCGTGTCGCTCTCCCGGCAAAAGGGCAAAAATTAATAGGGTTAGCTGTTAGCTGAAATCATAATTGCAATTACCATGCAGCCTTCCTGGTGAAATCCACAGCCGCTGTGACCTGAGAGAAAAGCCTGAGCACTTCAAGTCTTCAACTTGAAAAGTGTGGAGCCCTCTGAGAAGCCTCTGTGCTATTTATTTATTTTTTTTCTGAAATAAAGCCCTCACCCCCCTGCACACGATGGCTCATTAAACTGGTGTTGAATTCAGCAGTTGCTACAGATGCAGCATTACGGCCCGGAGGCAGACTCAACAGTCCAGGGATTCCCTTCGCCTTTCTGTTTGCATCAAGCCTACACGCAACACGGAGATCAACTGTGTGTGTCCCCCCCCCACAATGCATACTGATCAACATTTCTGCAAACACGGCAGTATTAGCCAGCCAGCTAATCTCCGGCTGTACTCCCCCGGACACGACGGCGACACCGTTTAAGAGACAGCGAAGAGACGGCGCTATGCAAACAAGCGCGGCGGCGTTAAGTTAGGCCCCCGAAAAATGTTTTCTTTAAGCTCATCGCCTTCATACAAGTTTGACACGTGTGTGTGTGTGCGGCTAATGCGTTGCTCAATCCCGTCATTCATTGCACTCATGAAAACATAACAAACATCGGTACAATATAGCACCGTGATTGAGCACCCTTTAATAGCTTAACCAACAAATTAATCATCCTCTATAATGACTCACTTATTATGTTCTCATAGAGATAATTCCATCATCAAACCAATTAAATTGCGCAATCAGACTAATAGAGTGTGAATGGTGGAGTCACTCTGCATTAGTTTGCGCATAGCTGTGTCATTTAGCCGGTGGAGGAAGCCATTGTGCTTCCTCTCTCATCTCCGCTCGTCTAATGCTCCGACGTATCTGTACAGAGACACTACATAACGAGGACTGTAAGCCCCTCCACGCGGAGCTGATGCATTTACAGTCGGGCTGTCCGTCACCCGAGCCGGTGTCCGCGGTGAGAAAGGACAAGGACAATAAGCAAGAGTTGGGAACTTTTCTCCACCGATTTCAATGTTCACAGTATGAACGATTATTGTTCTTAATCTGCAGAATTGCAAATATATGGAATGGATTCAAGGATGTCTCAATAAATGAGGCTCCAAATGAAGCTCTGTTTGCTAAGTTTTTGTGATTTTGTTTTCAAATATGCTACGACTCAGGATACACACAACTATCTTTACGCATCACTGTGTGTCTTCACAACGCTGGACCGCCCTTGATAAGCAGGTAATACCAGCCCCTTTACTTCAAATGAGGCAAACCTGCAGAGTGGAGGCCTTTCCGTTCAAATGCTGCAAACCTCGCCTAACTGGAAGGGTATTAGCGATTGTCGAGCGAGGGGGAGCTGATCACTGGGCGGGGCCAAAACTGCCTGCGAGAGATTTCTGAACCACTCAAAATCAACTTTCAACAACGTCTATATTAAGCATTGTTGATCATATACAGTATGTATATGAGGAGGGGGAAAAATTGAATTCCTGTAATAGGGCCCCTTTAAACAACCTGCCACACAGGTTGTTTAATAGGGCCCCTTTAAACAACCTGCCACACAGGTTGTTTAATAGGGCCCCTTTAAACAACCTGCCACACAGGTTGTTTAAAGAGCGCAGGTCTTCTGTTGGTCCGCTGGGTGGCCGTTCACTGGAGGCAACGTAGGAATTAGATACACATGCATGTAGCCTACTTAATATCTTTTTTTTTTATCTTACTAGGGTATCCCAGCAAAATCTTTTTTTCCTCTGATACAGAAGGCTTTACCTCTGAGCTTTACCACTTCACGACACAGCATACTCTGTGAGCCTCGGCAGGATGAAATCCAACGAACCCCCGTTGGATTGAGGAAGAAGGTTCCAGCAGAGCACAGTTAATTTTTTTTTTTCCCTCCTGCACTATTTCAGGACACCGAATAGAGGGCACGGGACTTTCGCTTGTCATGATTTATGGCAAAGTAGCAGCCTTGTTAAAGTAACTCCAATTACGGAGCCTCTTTACCCGGTCGGGCGTACGTCTTTGCACTCGCGACGCCTCTGGAAACCCATTTGGGTCAGAGGAGCCTCCGATGACCACATATCTCAATCAGAGGGAGACCGGAAGGGCCGTTAAAGACTTCTTCCACCCCCCATCTTTAGCCGAGAAACACTTTTGAACACTTTTCACTCTGAGCAAACGATGTCTGGTCTCCCTCGGTGCAACCCGGAGAAATGTGTCAAAATGTGTCACCTTCTTCACTCTCCAGTGGCCTCGAAAAAGCTGTTTTGTTTGTCACAAGACATTAGCACTGACCTTGAAAGGACAAAAGATATAGTTATTCAAGTGTACATTGTGGTGAGTATTTTGAATGAAAAAGAATGGTGTCTGGTGCGATGGAAAACAGGATTAAGCAAACACAAAACTCCAGTAATACCTTGAATAGGACCATAAACTTTCCAGCATTCCCAGTCCGTTACCCCACAGCACTTGTTTACATCCCGTGTGGTCCTTTCGAAAACGGCTGCAGCACCTCCGGAATAAGATTATGTGTTTTCTTGTTTTTTCATTCCAACAACCATATAATTATTCAGGCTTACATGGTTTTTAATTTTTCTCATTAGTGCCTTTATGAGTAAAAGCAATTACGGGTTTCTGCAATTCCTGAATATCTCTGCGGCTAATTGTTCTAAGCTCCGGCTTAATCCGTGCCTTTGTATTCAGAGCTCAAATGGAAATGCCTGTAGATTTCAATTTTTTTTTTTTTTTGTTAACTTATGCATCTCCCATGGTAGTGAGTTGTAATGTCTCTGAACTTGGCCCTGGACTGCACTAATAATGCAAAGTCATTTTGGCGCAAATATCAGATACACTGGAGCAAAAATACAAAACTTTGGGCCAAGGAACTCAAGGAAACTGTCCTTGGAAATTACTCTTATTCTGTGAAGGTTGTTTGAAGGCCAGGCAGATACCCCCACCGCCACCACCACCACCGCCACCGCCACCAACCTCCACTCCTCCCCCTCCCTTCCCCAATATTACTGCTCTACTTGGCTACTCTATTTTTTAATGGAAAAGTCTATCCATCTATGTGTCTGACTTTAACCGAGCGCTCTATCTTCACCTGCTGAGTGTATCGGATAACATTGAATGTTTTCATCAAATCCAGATTCCTTCTCAGGCGTCTCCTAAGATCCCACACGTTACGCCCCTGCCAAGTAAAAGTGCGCTTGTGATACATTTTGCAACTTCCTTCAAACGGCCGTCCTTATCAAGACTAAGTGCTCTCCCCGACACTCTGCGGAAGATGTACATCAAGCCGGTGGACATTCAGAACTACTTTTCTAAAAATAGAGCCCCTTTGCTGGAGAACCTGGCAATCCTTCAGGTTAAAAGCACCAGTCGCGCAGGAGAGGACGATTTTCAGCCACTTTTATTTAACGGCCGAGGCCTCGGACCTTTGAAAATTCAGGCGCATGCCTCCGTGATTGAGGGACCCCATCGGCCAATAACGCTCCACGCCACCTACTGGATTAGAAACCAGGGTCTCATGCATCCACAGAGGACACTCGTCATCTAGTCAGCTAAAATGCCATATACCAGTCTTGGGCATACATGCATATAGAGGAGGCAGAGAGAATATACCATGTGGACGAACATATAGAAGAAGGCAAAGCACATCCATTGTCAAATCAGTGGCAAGAAAAATAAATTAATTGAAATCGAATGAGCATCAACAGAGAAACATGTATGGGCTGATGGGCTTAAAGGTGATGAGTTATGTATCAAACCACATCTGGGGATCAGGGAGGCTGTCCTCTAAGGCTGGTGGAACCATGGAGACTTACTAACAGATCACACCCGGCCTTTTCCGCAAACATTTTCTCCGTTATAGCTACCCGATGTCGACAGATTTCCTCAAGTGTGCAGTTATGATGCCGCCCGGGCTTCCCAGCATGGGGTTATCGGTTAGGAAAATCATTGTTTTCCGAGCATGGCCGAGAACTACTGTTCACGATTACCTTGGGACCCAGTGCAATGACCTCTGAAGTGTGTGTGTGTGTGTGTGTATCTTATTTTTATCTCTTCGCATCGTGTTTTATTTAACAACCGTAATTGTCTCATCATTGGTGTATCTTGTTGTTTAATGAACTGATCTAAATGATAATGGCGATGTAATGACACCCCTCAATAAATATTTAATCTAACCACAACATGCTCCGTCACCTTGAGAGGGCCGAACGAGAACGCTATCAATTAACAACCTGGATGTAGTCGATTCCCGTGTAACCCGCGTGGCTCTGCTATATATTAATTAGCCGTAATGCCGCAGCCGTCGGTGTCTGCGTGGGCTGGCGTCGGAAGAGCGGTGTATATGTGTTGTTAGCTGTAATGGTTACATTAGCCATTTTGCAATTATGGTTGCCTCATAATAATTACAGTCATTACGCTCTTACGCCGTTAAGCTGCAACCCTCAGGGTCACCGCCAACGAGCTCTCTCCTTCCAGTCACATTGTACGGCCACGCTGCAGGTTTGTGGTTGTAACTATCACCCTTTTACGACAAGACGTTAAAAAGGTTCTCCTTTTTTGGCGTGCGGCGTTATGAAGCGATGCTGCAGGAACAAAAAAGAAAAAGGAGAGTTAGTTTCCTATGATCTTGGACAGTGCTGCCTGTGTCAAAGCTCAAAACTAAAACAGATACTTTCCTTTCTGGAGAGGTTTCATTGACCTTGAATCGGGGTGGGGGACCCGCATTGTGGACACTGTGATCCCCAGGGCGCTTCCCGGGGACATGGGGAGGATACTATTTCTTCAAGCTGTACAGAAAAGGTCATTCGGGTGTAAGAGGTCTAACAAACTTTCTGACTCAAAAAGGTTAATGTTCCATTCGTTGTCGATGGAGATCAGAGGGGGTGGGGGGTGGCAACACAGGCTCTGAGATTTCTAGAGCCTGCAAAATGTACCAAGTATTAGTTTACCTAGTATTCTGCAAAAAGTGCCATAATTTGACTTCATTTGGTGCAGTCGATCATACTGCAAGTTTTAGATGTCGGATTTTTCATTTTGGAGTGAAACTTTTCATACTTAAATTATATTTTTTTTGGGGGTGGATTTCCCCTTTAAATACCCCAAGCTATCACAATGTTATCCATGAAAGTTCCAGTCAGACACGATCATAGATGATGTCACTTTTATCTATTTTTTCACCTCTTGGCATGAACTGTGGGCTGAATAACTTTTTAATTATCCTCCTGAGAAGCGTGCAAGATGCTGTTTGCGAGACCACACAGGTACATTAGTGTGGCAAATTGCTATGAATCTGTCCTGTCTAGAATTAATTGCAATCTTTATTCTTTATGAACTGAGACAATTTGAAATTAACATTTGACCCCTGTGCTACTCGGCCTTTCAGAGTAAAAACTAATTCATGCAAGCTTGTCGCTATTAACCTGATTAGATCACTGTGCATGTGTGTGTGTGTACTTATTGTATGAATAGATTGGTATCCAAGCCTGGCTCTCAACTTTGCACTCAAATAAGACTGAGGCCTCTTCAAAGCCAAAAAAATACCTGCACTAAATCAGGCGATCAGTGACCTTGGCTTCTTTTTGGCTCTACGTGCTCGCCGTGCTCTTCACACACTGCTGACGTAAGAGAGCATCGACAATGTGCTGATTCTCAGCTGGTCAATAGAGGTTGTTTCATCTGATGCCAGCCTTTTTTCTTCACTGAGATTTTCCCATACTTAGTCAAGCTGTGCAGGTGCATCGGATGTGCAGGAGAAAGAAAATGTGAAAAGATACCTCATCACTTATTAATGCACTATCTTGGCATTTTTCGGCATCGTCTTTGATAACTTTAAAGGTGCACTAGGTAAGATTTTCCCCGTCGGAAAAAATGACCACAAAATATCTGGAGGGGTAGGGGTTAATAAGGTTGTTAATGAAAACCAATGAGAGTAGTTCACACGGTGATACATTACCTCTTGACCAGACGTTTCTGGGTCTCTGCTCTAACAAGCTAGCTTACTCCTCTCTACGGAGAAAAAATTGACTTTATTATTTGTGTCAATTACAGGACACTGTACGCTGTTGCCAGAGACCTGTCGTTGCAATTCCTTGGTCGCCGATAGAGGTTGATAAAAGTGATACTTAACGCCTCTTTAAACCAACCTTTGAGAAGCATCCAGTGGCTGTCTCATCATCATCATTTTCATGTCCAGTAAGACTCTGCACTCTGAAATGACACCCTGGAACATGTACATTAAAGCCTGGAAAGTCACTGGAATCCACGAGGGGAAAAATGGTTTAAAGCTTTTCAGCGAGCAGCTAAATCCATTTTGATCTTTGGCATCGGATACATTCCCTATTAAAGACCAAGGGGGGTGGTTGATGCTCTCCGACCAAGCTAAACAAAACTGTATCCTATTAGGAAACAGAAACAACATGGGATTTTCTTATATTTTTTCAAAGACAAAAAAAAACACATCAGAAAATGTCTTGTTTTCATGCCTCCCTCCTCAGTTGTACACAGTTTTTTGTCTTTGGCGATTTGTTTTAAAGTGCTATACAAACTACAAACTGCCTTTCCCTTGAAGGCACCAAAGCTGTCTTTAATACCATGCCTGGTGCTCATTACTGATGTAGATGGCTCTATGAGACACTAGCCATCTGGAGAGAGTAACTTAAAAAAAGATTAAAAAAACAACGACGTTTTTAAAAGTCCTTTTATTTTACTAAAAGGGCCTGAAGCTGTGGGTAAAGATAAAGTACTCTGAATACACAATGATATTATTTGGATTCTTTTGTTTGGCTCCAAAAGCAAGAATGCACTGTGGTTTTAGTTGTGAGTTAAGATGTGTTTGCCAAAGACATATGCCTTGAAGAACATTGACCGGTCAAACAGAATTACAGTAAGCTTTCAAAAGGCGAAGGTGCGTTTTCTCGTTAGCAAAATGAGTTCCTCCTACCCCTAAAAATGATTCATGCAAATGGTATTTCTTGGCTATTTGAGGCCCCGTGCCATTACTGAGTGACGCCTTAACAGCTGTGACAGAGACAGGAGACTAACCAGCTTTGACTGATCACCGGTGGAGAGAGTCGCTAATGGACTAGGAGAGGTTGTGAGGCCTTTATTGTCAACGCGGCCATCACGCTTGACAGAGATACCTGATGAAGAGAAACAGGCAGCAGAGCAGTCAGGGAACCAATTGGATCAAAATTATATTTGGAGGACTGAGAGAAAGCGTTGTGCCATCACCTCTTCTTCTTGCCTTCAAACCACAAGATGCGCCGATTTAATGAAATGTTTCCTTATTTCCTTATTTCCACTAAACAATTAGTAGAGGACCTTATGAAAAATAAGATTGTCACTGGATCCTATTTGAATTGATTTCTCGGAGCAAAGAGTACTCACTGACCATCCCGTTTTGTTTCAGTCACTTTGCTTAGTATTGACAGTGGTGCAGTCTTCCAGCCTGCATTGGAGGCTATTTACCCAGTTCATGTAAGCATTCCAGTCTGGATCCCGCATGCTGCAGACCCATTTATACTGTGTGTGTTGTATGTGTATGCAGTGGCAGTTTCACAACCTCAGAGCTGTATGTATTGCTGCAGTGCCCCTCTCTGGGACAACACAGTATTCACTGAGTTATTATATTACTCTGCTAGGTTTGTCCACACTATTGCATGGGGTCAATCCACTTTCATTCCAATAAGCTTGTAAATATGTCCAATGCAGCCCATTGCAAAATGCAATCAACCTTGTTGCAGCGACTAATGCAGACTTTTAGTGTTTTTTCTGTAAACTGTGTAATCTCACGTAGCATTGCACTCACTTCTCCAGTTTCCCCTGTGTACTTGCACAGTAGTAGAGGCAGGTATCATTTATAATTTATCTGCTAAAGGATGTATGGTGGAACAACAACAGCTGGCCACATCAACGCCTATAATTCATCTGGACACTGATTAGGGGGTGTGCTAGCTAGCGTCAGCAAGCTAGCAAGCTAATTTCACAAAGAGCACACGGTTTGACAAATTGAAACTATGTTAAACAATTAATTAACAGAGACGAAACAGGTGTTTGTTGACAAAAAAAGGGATGACACTTGTCCACACACACGCCTACAGCTCTCATTCTCATGCAGAAACACAAACACATTTGTTTGCATGCACATGCATGCACGCACACACACACACACACACACACACACACACACACCTGGATGCCTATGCACACACAACATCCATTGTGGGAGCTGATATGAAGCCTTGCAACATGCTAACGTCACTGCGAAGACACAATACACACAATGATGAAGAGACAATGATGCGACAGGCCCCATGCTGTGTCTTTGGCGGCCCCCTTTGCAATTAGCCAACTGGCGGCTCGGCAAACCAAAGCTGTTATTTTCAGAAGCGGGCTCCTCTGTAGCATCACCAAGGACAGAGTGTGATGGCATATGACAAAACAGCCAGGGAGACGAGCTTTATATTTTCAAACGGTCCCTGTAATTAGAGACAAAAATCTGCCATTAGCTCTGTCTTCACTCCAAATCACTGTTGACACGCAAAGGCGGCGGATAAAAAAAAAGTGTTATTCAATCATTACTCTCTTCCCCTCTTCCTTTCTTCCTCACCTTTTCATCCTTCCCTCTTGTCATGGTAAAGGAGAGGGGGGGAAAAAAAAACAACCCCAACAACCCAAAACCGAGCCGCGGTACTGCTGGCTCGCCTGCGGTTCTCCATCCATCTCGGGTTGACTCGTTGTTGGGCTGCCCTTGAACGGGTGTGTAAGGTGCAGCCAGTCCAGTCCACCAGTGTGTTTATTATTATCTTTGATATGAAATTTAATTAATGGGCGAGTGCGCGGCGACCTTCAGGGCCTTCAGATGTGTAATAAAAGCCTCCCTGCATGGGGTCTGAAAATGTGAAAGGTTTTCTGCGAGATTAAACAAACTGTGATGTTGTGGCTGATGGCTGCTAATGAGGGCGACACTCACCGGCGCTAATGGCGGCCACGGCTTGGATTTTAAATCTATTCTTATCACTGAAATTAGCATTGATCTTCCCGACCGTCGCCCTACAAGGCGAATCAATCTGCCGCTGTTGGATGCGACCTCAAAACATGAAGCATTATCTCAAACCCGAGCTGTGTTTCACAGTATTTGTATTAGCGATTGTGTAGACTCAAAGAGAAAGTCAAGTAGGTCGCATGAAGAGGTTTGAGTATTTGTTAAGTCAACAGCTGGACAGAAATGGATGATATTCAGCGCAAGTCTGTGATTAGGTTAGAAGTGCTTTGACGATTCCTCTCCAAGGAACAACAACAACAACAAAAAAGATGTGCATCCTCTCAATGTGCATCCTTTCAATCAGCAAAACATAGTGTGCACATGCGAGGGATGCAGGCACTGACTGAAGGGTGCAGCTTATCAGCCGCAACACTCCAACCCACCCTCTCAAAAGGGCTTTTGAATGTGAGCAAACTCATCTTCATTGCATTGTCCATTATCAGAGCGGCGTTGCTGAAAACCATCGCTCTGAATGCACTCTCACACAGCGCGTTCTCGACAGTGCCACCTGCATTTCCTCATTATGATGAATAAACATGCTCAGCGAGAGGTAACAATGTCTTTCCTCACTCTCTCGGTGCACAAGGCTCTTTGGTGCCAAAGCGCCGGCGAGAGGGCCCCCGACGCGCTGAATGAGATACAGCAATCAATTTTGGCAACAAGGGTCTAGGTCCCTACGCCTCCCGCCGCGGCTCGTGTAACCTTTACGAATGCTTATTTACGGTAGATATTTTACCGCCTGACTGACTGACTGACTGACTGACTGACTTGGTGTGCTGAAGTTGTGACTCGTGGAGTTGCCTATATTTAGTGGAACTGGAGCTGACAGAAAGCATGGCTTCCCTCCGGTAAAAGCAGCCTGCCCACCAGCCTGTCAACGCCAGTAGGTGACACATCTCAGCAGGGAGAGGTGTGAGACGCTGGGCCACGCGAGCCGGAAGATCTGGAGCGGGGCCCAAAAGTTTAGACGGCTCATGCCTGAGTGGGAGAAAAGTTTGGGTAGCCAGCTCAGAGCGTGACACTGCCTGACGTGCCCAAACTGAACAGGGGACTACATCTCGGGTTGGCTCGAGGTGAATTTCTCACCCAGTTGCCTTGGGTTAATTCATCAGTAGAAAATCAATAATTAATTTTTGTCAGTTTTTGGACACATTTTTTGGCTCAAGTGAGGGTCAAGGCAGGCTCGGATTTTAAAGGAAAATTCAGATCCTCAGATACTCTTACCCTGCTATGTATGTTTATTATTATTTTGTGATCAAATGTTGTAATTTCTCTTTTTGTTGTATCCCTCAACCTGCCTGAGTTGTGCTCCTGACTCAAAACACAACATTTCTTATTTCTGCATTGCATTCTGGTCTATTGAGGCTGCTGTCGGTGGAGAAATTGGTGTCTCTTCCTCTTCTACGAGGAATTCCTCCCTGTTTGATTTCTGAACGTCGGTGCAAAATGAGTTCTTTGATTCTGAGGGACTGATACCAAAACCTGACGTTTGCTGTGGAGGTTTTAGATTAGTTTCTCCTATAAACTCCATTGTAGCTGTGCTGGAAATATCTCAATATGACATCACATTGACTGTCTTTGGCCAGTTACCCATGGGACACCAAAAAGGACGCAGGAATGCAAGGTACATCGCCAATAGCTGTTGTTTGAACAGGGTTAACGTGTCTTAGGGTGGATTTTTTTCCTTTAATGTAAGTCCCAAGTCAAGCTCTAAGCCAGCTATTGCAAGGACATTTTCACACAGCTTTGACCTACGCCAGTACTGCCATTGCCTGGATTATTCCTGTCCACAATGCACTGAAGGGAATGCTAAAGCAGGCCCCAGCGCAGCACTGCTGAGGTTTAATGAAGCGGTGTGAAAAGGTCCTGTATGACAGTGACTGCAGAAGGACACCTGTCAAAGTTGTGTGCTACAGGGAATACATTGTTATTGATTTTGCCAGTTGGTGGAGGAGCTTTGTAGCATGGAGGGCAGTCAAAGGCACATACTGTTTGCTACAGCTACTATTTGCCTGAGGTTTTATGTCCCGAGGATTCAGCAGGACTGCAGAGGAAAACAACTCAGGGTTTGATCGAGGGAGGGTCGAGTCCAGGCAACAACAGAGACCAGAGAAAGTTAAGTCTTATTCCAGGCATACACCAAAATAGGGGGTCAATCAGTCTAAATCGTTAAACCAATACTCCTGTTGTGACTAAATGTTTTTATTTGTATTAGTCTCAAGCGGAAATGGAAATAGCACAGAAATATCAGAAAGAGCAAGACAAATTACTTCTGTGAGACAAGACATGATTTTTGACTTGCCAAGACTAGACTCAAGCGCTGCAGACCTGGAATCAGCAGATGTGTTCCTCGTGTCAGTGCTGTGGGTGAGACCGTTGAATCAGCTCGACACATTTCCTGCAGGTTGACACTGACATTTGAATATCCAGTTCACTGTACCAGAGACACAAGCAGCACTATGCGTCTGCTGTTCAACTGGGGAGACTATTTACGTAGAAACCTGGTGTCGGATGTCGGCAGAAAGAAGGATGGCTGACAGCGGGCACAAAAATGTTATTTCCCAATCATTGAAACACCCGAATGAACGCAAACTTCTATGTACGATAAATGAATCACCACAAAATCATGACGCGGACGTCCTTGCCTACTTGAACGTTGCTACATAGTGTATTAGCTGAAGGCGTCACCCTCGTAAGCTACCTAGCTACCGAGCTATAGCTAGACAGACAGACAGGCAGACAGGCAGACAGACAGACAGAGACAGACAGACAGACAGACAGACAGATAGATAGATAGATAGATAGATAGATAGATAGACAGATAGACAGACAGACAGAGACAGACAGATAGATAGATAGATAGATAGATAGATAGATAGATAGATAGATAGATAGATAGACAGACATACAGAGACAGACAGATAGATAGATAGCTAGATAGACAGATAGATAGATAGACAGATAGATAGATAGACAGATAGATAGACAGACAGATAGATAGACAGATAGACAGATAGATAAATAGACAGATAAATAGATAGATAGATAGAGAGATAGAGAGACAGATAGATAGATAGACAGATAGATAGACATAGATAGATAGATAGATAGATAGATAGATAGATAAATAGATAGATAGATAGATAGATAGACAGATAGATAGACAGATAGATAGATAGATAGATAGATAGATAGACAGACAGACAGACATACAGAGACAGACAGATAGATAGATAGATAGATAGATAGATAGATAGATAGATAGAAAGATAGATAGACAGACAGATAGATAGATAGACAGACAGATAGATAGATAGATAGATAGATAGATAGATAGACAGACAGACAGACATACAGAGACAGACAGATAGATAG
>OOFE01042259.1:0-10390 GCA_900323365.1 Monocentris japonica | reverse complement strand
TCCAGAGAACACGTCTCCACTGCTGTAGAGTCCAGTGACGGCGTGCTTTACACCACTGCATCCAATGCTTTGCATTGCACTTGGTGATGTAAGGCTTGGATGCAGCTGCTCGGCCATGGAAACCCATTCCATGAAGATCTCTATGAACTGTTCTTGAGCTAATCTGAAGGCCACATGAAATTTGGAGGTCTGTAGCTATTGACTCTGCAGAAAGTTGGCGATTTTCGTGGCTGAGTTGCTGTTGTTCCCAATTGCTTCCACTTTGTTATAATACCACTAACAGTTGAGCGTGGAATATTTAGTATCGAGGAAATTTCACGAATGGACTTATTGCACAGGTGGCAACCTATCACGGTACCACGCTTGAATTCACTGAGCTCCTGAGAGCGACCCATTCTTTCACAAATGTTTGTAGAAGCAGTCTGCATGCCTAGGTGCTTGATTTTATACACCTGTGGCCATGGAAGTGATTGGAACACCTGAATTCAATTATTTGGAGGGGTGTCCCAATACTTTTGGCAATATAGTGTATTTTGGTCCTAGACCATTTAGTGACTCGTAGATGAGTAACAATATTTTAAAGTCAATTCTCTGACACACTGGAAGCCAATGCAGGGATCTGAGAGTTGCCGTGAGGTGGTCAAACTTTATTGTCTTCGTTAGTAGTCTAGCAGCAGCGTTCTGCATGAGCTGTAGCTGTCTGAGTGCCTTTTTAAGAAGACCTGAAAGAAGACCATTACAATAGTCTAGCCTACTGGTAATAAAGGTGTGAATGTGTTTTTCTAGGTCTTGCTGTGACATGAGTCCTCTGAGCCTTGCTTGTTTTTAAGATGATAGAAGGCTGATTTTGTTACAAACTTGATGTGGCTGTTAAAATTGAGATCTGAGTCTGTAATAACACCAAGATTTCTTGCTTGGTCTTTGGTTTTTAAAGACAGGGAGTCAAGGTATGTACTAACTTTCAGCCTTTCTTCTTTGGCACCAAAGACAATTATCTCAGTCTTTTCTAACCTGTCAAGAAGTATAGTATGATCTACAGTATCAAATGCAGCACTAAGATCCAATAGGACAAGGACTGAAATTTTGAGTCGGTGTTAAGACAAATGTCATTAAAAACTTTCACAAGATCAGTTTCAGTGCTGTGTAGGGGTCAGAATACTGATTGAAAGTTGTCATAGCAACCAGTTGAGGCTAAGAAATTATTAAGTTGTTGGAAGACAACTTTCTCAATAATTGTACTTATAAAAGGTAGATTTGATATAGGTCTGTAGTTGCTAATAAATAGAAGCATCACGGCTCCTCTTTTTTAGCAGTGGTTAAACTGAAACACAGGCTTACCCTGAAGTTCATGAGTGCGAGGCTGTCTCAATGTGTTACTGCAGTTTGAGCTGTTGTTGCAGGAGAAGGTGTCATATTTGTGAGCTGAAATGTGGGCTTACCCTGTGTGAGGATGTCTGTTATAGGAATCTGTTACACTGCGCTTTCAGGTGATGGTGGAGGAGGTGTCATATTTCTGGAGGGGTGCCATCGCAACGGCATATTAATAGACGGTTCTACAACCACCCCCTGCCTCCCACCTGAAGCCCTCAACCCCGACAGTGCAGGTGACCAACAGAGGACCCGAAGCCAGTAAGGCATGCATATTCATTCAAAATGCCGAGTTGATGGCAGCCACATTTTTAGTAGCTTTCTCCTTTGGGCTCTTTTCAACATAGAAGTGCACCTTATGGCATTGGTGACGCAGCGGCCGACACCTTCAGGTAAACATTGCCTGAGATGACATCAATTACTGCCTTGCCCTTTACACCACCTTTGACAAACAGGATGTGTATAAGACAAACCAAGGAGACAGGGTCAGCTTTTCATAACAGTAGTGAAGTCACCTAAACACAAGTCACTTCCTGGCTGAGCAGTTACGCTTTATAGATGAAAAACCCAGCAGTAACATCACAGATGACTCCATGCTCTGTATGCTTGGGTAAATTGATCCATACACAGAATCTCAGATGAGTGAATCAAAAATTAAATTAAACTAATATTTATGTTTCCCCCTGTAATGCAGCCTGAAACCCCTCGTCCACAATGAGCCAATTTCACCTCACTTTGGTTCAACTTTGAATGTTTGCCACATTGCTCTTCGGAGTGATGGGCTGTAATTGAATGATCGAGATTTCCGTTTCAACATAATGACAGAAGCAGGACGTTGGTGCACAATAAATCCACCTGCTACACTGACAACTGCTAGGATTTTCAGCAATCAAGACCATTCAGGACACCAGGACAGTTTTATGAGTTATAATGTGTATAATCAAGCAACTCGTGGCATGGATTTTGCATTTTTCTTGTAGACACTAACAAGTTATGACAAGAATATTACACAGAATGTCTTGCTGTTCTTTTCATTATTAAACTCAGATAATCAATCATTCATTTAATCAATCATTTAACCACTTGGCTGAAGTTCCCCAATTTGTCCTTGTTTCCTAATACATTCCTCTTTTAATATCCCCTCTTTCTCCTTTTTTTAAGAATTTAATTAATTCTTTAGTGAGACTTACTTCTTTGTTCACAGCCTTTCTGGAGGAGGGTGGCGGGGTGTTCAGTGGCAAATATCCAAACATTTTTCTTTTGGACATTATTAGTGGTGCCAATTAATTTCTTTACAACAGAGTAAAGAAAAAATAAATTAGTTTCTGTCTCGTGTGCTCCTTGTGATGTTCATAAACGAGCATGCCGTCTTCACTTCAGCTCCTTGTTATAAAAGAACAAATGCTTACTGGATATGTAACAGGGAATTTGAACTCTACTACCCCACCAAGTAATAAAGTTTTTGAGCACCGTAATTTACAGTTTAGGCCTGTTTTTTATTTATTTTTTCTTATATAGTATTGAGAGATGTAAAGTATTAATACATTTTAAATTCTGTTGTTGGGTATGGACACTGGTGGGAAATCTTCTCTGTCCACAGGAAAACATGAATTGAAATTTAAGAGCAAAATACAAACTGTCTCCTAAACAGCAGCGAGTGAGCACTCCAGACTCCGTCCAGAGAAAACAATAAATCTTTTTCCTCTCTCTTCCCTTTGATATCCTTTGGTATAAAGCATCACAGACCAGACAGTTTGGTAAACATGAGCATCCGCAAACATCCGCAAAGAGTTTCATCTCGCTGCCATTTGGAGCCGCCAACATGCAAGGCTGCCTAGTGTAGTTTTAAAAATACCTCCAGAAAACAGGTGACCACACACCCAAGTTTGCTCAACCCTGTACACTTTACACATATTATCTGGTGAAAGAGCATAGTCTAGACAAATACACAAAGGTCGCAAAGTGGGGGTGGTAGATCGCAGCCTGGCCTAATCATAACGCCTCTCGCTTCATTGACTCCCTCATGGCAGCCACTCTAAACCAATCGTCCCAGAAGGGAGGGGAACTCTGTTTGATCTAACATCAATCCTACAAGACAAGGACCTTCTTGGGATGCATTCAGATGCTGAACACTGTCTGGCTACAGCGCAACCAATGCTGGGTCACTCAGGGTACACAGGCAGAGCATTTCACAAAACAATAGGGAACAGAGGGCTGTAAATGCAAAACTATGACCATTCATTCAGTGTTGAAATGATACCTGACGTTTTAACACTACTTCAATACAAAAGAGAAACTACTAGAAAGACTGGAATAGACAGAGCTGCAGTCTGGCTCTTGTCAGTGGACTGGTGCAGTCAAACAGCTGAGATCAAACATAAAACTGAACTCTGGAACGGTTTCACTTAGCGAGGCGACAAAGACAGACACCCAAACAACACGTCAAAACCCCTGTGCAAAAATTGCTACAAAGCTGTCCAAGTGAGGTGTGCTATAACATTGCTTGATGATTTTTCTTGTTTTCTGGGGTATTGCAGTATCGGATCTTTAGATATTAAACTTACTGGTACTGAAGTCAAATTTCTATGATCATGACGACACCACTCATGATCTTTACCGCCTATAAAAAGCTCACAAGCCACACCTACAACACTTTACGTCTGGTTCACAAACCTACTGCATATCTCACATCTGTAGCCTTACCTAGTGATGATGGCCAGATGTGGCGGGCTCATGCAGGCCCCCATGAACAGCACCACGTTCTCGTGGCGAGTGTTGCGGTAGGCCATCACCTCCCGCTTGAAGGCCTTAAGCTGGTCCTCATTGTCGCGCTCGATGTCGATTAAGCGGATGGCCACCTCGCCGTGCCAGCGCCCGTGGAAAACCTTTCCAAAGCGTCCTTTGCCAATCATCTCACCAATCTCCAGCTGCTCGAAGGGGATGTCCCACTCCTGCAGGAAGATGCTGGTCTGGCTGGCCTTGCGTGGGAAGTTGCGAGCCGACAGGAGTGACAGGTTCATTTCCTCAAACTCGTCACCAGAATCCTCATCATTGCCCTCCTCGTTCTGTGTTGAGGTGAAAATTGATGCAATGTAGCTGTTATTTGTTTGCAGAATGCACTTACATGACACCACTATATAAAAATGTGTTTGTAAAAGTCATGATTCCCAGGATCCATTGGCAAGTGGCCTCGCACGGGGCACGATAAAAATGCTGGTTTGTGCATTTTAAGTACTGACTGCTGTTTAAAATATAAAGTTATGAAAAGGGAAAACAGCTAGGGGCTAAAACTGGTTGATTTACTCCGATTAGATTTTGATTATAATGTACTGCAGGAGTGAAAATGATCTATTCACAGATGCCTGCTGGAAAATGATGCAGGGTAATCTGCATCGAATTTTCTCAAAATATGTCATTGTCAAATGAACTGCGATGACAAACAGTGGAGCTTCGTTTTTCCCTTCCCGCTTTTGATGCATAACTTACCTTTGGGTTTCTCAAGGCACTGAGCCTTCGAAGTCCCAAATTATACCAAATAAAAGAATAATGCCAATCCCAGGAGCTACCGTGACAGTGACAGCTATATTTTGTCACCATTCGAATGTGTGTGTCACCCCAGGGAGTTCCACAGAGATGTTAATGAAAATAAATGGGGGAGAGGAAAAGCTCAAAATTACAACTCATATTTCAACATCAACACAAATGTAACATGTAGAGATCAACAGAAGAGCAACTCACATCTGATGTAGGCTCAACTTCGATTTGCAGTAAAGGGTTGCCCTCATTTCTGAAAGCAAGAAGAAAATGTTTTGAGAAAAGCAGGAAACTAACACTGTTACACACACGAGTGTGTACCAGGGTAGGAAGGTTTTTTTCAGAGGGCATTTTTTGCTCGAGCTGATTTTTATTGGCATTTTCGTCCTTTTCTGGGGCAACTTTACTGAACTATGAAATAATACATTTGAATAACATATTGGCAAATAAACACTCAATTTGTGCCACTAAATTTTCATATTATATCTGTACCACACTTCCCACACTTGTTTCCAGCGGCACAGTTAGGATTTCAGAACATTCAGGGCTCTTCATGACCCATAGTTGGAGAAAAAATGAAACATTTCAGCATCAAAATGCATCAATCTGGTGCACTTTACATGAACATACATAGGTCTAATTGAAGCAGCATAGTAACACTTTGAACAGCAGTCTGTACAGGTCTGCAGTGATATATCGCTGGCTTGTCTTATCTGTTGCTGTCTCTCTCCTCTCTCCTCCCCTTCTGAATTCTTCTCTTGCCTCCTCTTATTTCTTTCCTCCCCTCATCTCTCTTTGTCTCTGTCCTCTTCTCCTCTCTCTTGCTCAGTTCATGTTGTGCAAAAGATAAAGAGAGACAGTGATCAATGAATACATAAAAGTACTATATATGATATACAGTACTGTGCAAAAGTCTTAGGCACATGTAAAAAAAAAATCTGTAAAGCAAAGATGCTTTCAAAAATAATGAAATGAAAAGTTTCTAAATATCAAAAAGATTACTATAAAGAGCAGTAATGTAAAACACTAATGCAGAAAACAAAAAAATAAAGACCAAATTTATATTAAAAAAATGTATTGTATGTCCTCATCACTCCTCATTCGTCCCTGTAAAAGAAAATTGATTAAATCCAACCCAAATCCATTGAGTTATTTAATCAAAGGTTATGCTGTATATATTTCACTAGCTCATATTATAATAATCTAATAGTAAGCTGCCTTGGTTTGCTTGTTAGATATGAACGCTTAACGGTAAGCATAACATATTTTAATCATTCCACCTGCCACCTGATATGTTTCCATGCTGCATCATCGCTGTAGTAACAGCGATCACTATGCCACGGAAAAGCCTAATCCATTATGAATGGATGTCCTTTTATGCAATAAATCAATAAAATACATAACCTCAATTTTAAACACATTTTCAATGTCTGAAATTGACATTTCATGTGGAGGAAAATAGTTTTTACGTATTTAATGTTCAGCAAGCCAAACAAATACAGCTGAATTGGACCGTATTTCAGTAACTCAGTGACTAACTAATAAGCTGGAGACACATTTTGTTTACAATGATAAAATGTATTGCTTCCAAATGCAAAATGGATTTTCAAAGGCTTGACACCTAGAAAATATTCTTGGATAAAGACAATGATACGTTTAGCTGTATAGCTTGTAGGCATCTAACCATGAAGCTAAAAGCCAAGTGTCAATTCAAGCTATCGTCTCGCCACTAGTGGTCGTCAGCATAGCCGGCGGATTTTTACCGTTTTTACTCGCTTAACCAAACCTAGGCAACCTACCTTTCTTCTTCTTTTGAAAAACAGAAATGAAGACGAACTGTATATTGTGCCTTGTCTTTTCCTCACATTTTGTTTTCTGTCTCTACCTTGCCTCCTCTGACCTCGACCAGGGACTGGCCAATGGAAAACGCATGTTTATCACAGTGTTCACATGTTTACATTAATCATGTGATAATATGAGATATATACAATACAATGTGAGATAAGTTACTCACATGTTTAATCACAGTGATTGGCAGATACACCTATCAAATGCACACACAGACATAGCAAGCGTAGACAGGCCAGCTTCGTGTCCTGGTATTTTAAAGCTCCATTGGA
The DNA here is from genome assembly GCA_900323365.1 of Monocentris japonica. NCBI lineage: Eukaryota > Metazoa > Chordata > Actinopteri > Trachichthyiformes > Monocentridae > Monocentris > Monocentris japonica. The sequence continues at coordinate 3,368 of OOFE01042259.1, read as the reverse complement.
AAGAATCCCCCCGTCATAAGCTCCTACAAATCACTTACGGGGGCCATGGGGGGACAGTAGTCGCATTTGTGCATGAATATTTGACAACAAATAAAATGTGAACAGGGTGAAATGCAAAATAGGTTCCTCCTGAGGTTACTCCTAGTTGTCATGGGCATTCCACCTCCCATCCCCCACCCCTCATTTTTAATCTCACAGGAATTTTCAAGGGCATTGTTGCCCTGAGACCCGTTAATTTCTGACCCTGGTGTGTACATTGTCACCTACAGCATGGGAGCCGATGACACAACACAAAAGAAACCCACTTACCCTCTCCAACCCATTCTCCTCTGTTCACCTAACTGGCTGTGTAATGTCAGCGTGTAACCTCTCACAACCTTTCAGTGGTATATGAGCACTGCTTCGCCAAACAATCCCAGTCTATGGGAAAAGACCACAGGTAAGGCAGTGTATAAAATAATATGTGAGTCCTGTGGCGCAAAGGGCCCCTATCGCAGATCCCATCTCTGCCCTAATGAGTGGATCCTGCAGGGTGCAGGGGCCTGAGAGAGGCCCTCATTAACCCAGGGAGGAGGCCATTAAGGCCACAGAATCTTCCAGCTGCCACTGCGGGAGCATACAACGATGTGGGGAAGGAGGGACACATAGCATTAATTAAATCAGAAGAATGGGTTTCATAACCACACTGATGCATTCACATTGGTCAAAAGGCAGAGCAAGAAAGCGACAGACAGAGAAGAAAAGGACAATAAAGAAACTGCCCAGTTAAAGATGAAGTAACATTAGGAGTGAGAAAGACAGTGAGAGGCGAGAGAGAGAGTCAAAGACAGAACTGTGAGACAAGAACTTTGACTCTCTTTCAGGTATGTTTATGTGTATGTTTCCAGCCCTATCCAAGATTGATTCATGGGTTAATCTCTCTAAGTATTTAGCTGCCTTAAGGACACACCAGGTTACATTTTCTCAACCCTTGAGAAGGCAAGGTAAATAAAGCGATACTTTTATCGTTCCTCGTAGGGATGTTCTCATTTCGCTTGCCCCCCCTCTGCAGGGAGGTTAGATTGCAGGGTGACTACAGGATAGCACCCTTGAAGCTGGTAAGGACACTTCAATTTCTCAAGCACATCTTGAGCTGCTGCCCAGAAGGCCCTTACCACTGGTGGCACGATCAAGTGTTCAAGACCATTGCAGAGGCCATCTGCAGCGCCATCAACATTAGCAAAAGATCTAAGCCCATGACACAGACCATCAACTTCATCAGAGCCAGAGATGAGGACTGGCAGCTGGCGGTGGACTTGGGCAGGCAACTCAGGTTCCCTCAGCATGTAGCCACCCTTTGACCCGACATCCTCCTTGTGTCAGAATCGACAAAATACGTCTTCATGCTGAAGCTAACCATTCTCTGGGAAGACTGGATGAAGGAGGCCTTCAAGTGGAAGAAGGCCAAGTACGAAGGACTGGTTAGCGACTGCCACAGACATAGGCTCCCGCAAAACACCTACGGTAGCCCACGAGGCACAGTTGTCGCATTCACTCATGAATACTTGGGAACTCAATGAAACAAAATGGTTAAACGCTAAAAAGGGCAATCCTAATTATCGATGGCATTTGCCCCCTAATTTCTGATTTCACAGGCATTTTATGAACTTTCAAGCGTGTTTTTGTCCTGAGCCTGAACGTCTGACCCTGGTTACACTAGACACCGCCATCAGCACAATATCAAACGATGGAACTTCTTATTAAAGAATGGTGACACATTCTGCAGAGTTTCAGAGACTTGTAGAATGTGAAACCCAGTGAACATGTGCTGTTGATATTTGAAAAAGAGTGTGGCATTATATTCTATTGATTAATCTATCACAATCTTTGGCCACGGACCATATTTCATTAAAATTGACCATCAACCTATGGATGGAGACTCCCTTGCCCTGTTTCTTGTAGATAGATTGAGACTCTAATCTAATTAACATTTGGGTCGAAAGGCATCTCATCACTCCTCATCCTCTTCCGGTTGTTTTTCCATAACCACTGGCTTCCTCAAAGAGCTAGTGGAAATCCAGTTGGCATCCCAAGTGTAGCGTGAACTGAAGGCCATGCTAACATTAGTCCCTCAGTATTCGTCATGTCTGCTCTCGCATTGAAATTGTCACCCAAATATCTGTGCTCCAATAACTTTGACTCGGCCTCTGACCAATGGCCACAGAGAGAAAGAGAGATGACGGAGGGAAAGAGAGAGCGAGTGGGAGAGAGAAAGATGAGGGAGAGGAGATATGGGGTCAGAATCAGAAGTGCTTTCTTATTTGTTTCTTATTTGTTCATACAGTAGGTACTCGCGCGTTTTTACGTGACGAGTTCTGGAATTGATCCTACTCACCCTGGCTCAGACAGGACGGGGTGCAGGATGACCTGTGGTGCTCTGCTTGGAGGAGCCTCTGGAGCAACATCTGGGGGGGTCACACAACATCATTACATTACATTACAGTCATTTAGCTGACGCTTTTATCCAAAGCGCTTACAAAGGTGACGCCATCATCAAACATCAAAACAACATATTATAACAGAGTCACATAATGCATCCTTTCAGACATTTCTTTCAATGCTTTCCATATTGCAGTGTTACGCCAATGATGTTAGATCATTGCTATCGTGAGGTATTTTTCAATCAACCAATATTATTATCTTCTTCAGATTGATATATTCCACATCAGGACTTCTCTCCATATTACAGCCTTGTTCACGTCACATCACAAGAAGCGCAAGAACGGGATGAAAACTCATTGCTACATCTTGGGAGTGTTCACGTGTTTAATTGGAATGCCCACTTCTATGATGGTGATCGTGGAGTCAGTTGTTGTGATGCTCTTCCTTGTTATCAATAGGTATTTTCTGATCAACTGATCTATTATCTTCTTCTGAAAGACCTTGAGAGGCAAGGTGGGAGAAGTGGGAGATATCGGAGCCTAGAAGAAATTCCCACATGTCCTACTTGTAATTACCACTAGGAGGCTGATGTGAATGTTTTTTCCCAGTTGAGAACTTGTATTTACGGTAAATTGGAAATGATATAAATGTGGCATTAGCTCCATTCGTTTTAGATTGATGTGATTGATACTAAGTAGTAGCCTATAACCATGTTGGCTGATGTAATTTGGTTGAAATTCACATTAAAAACACACTATAGCGTATCCGTATAGCTAAAATAATCAGAACCAGAGTTTGCAGTGACAGCACCACCCTATCCCATCTACCCAGATCACAATTACACCTCATTCTTTTTCTCACACCACTCCCAAGCTGTCTCCGCAGTAATAGCCTGCCTAGTGAGCAAAGACTGTGTGGTACTAGTAGGGGTTTTATAAGGCACCGGG
>OOFE01042251.1:4592-16461 GCA_900323365.1 Monocentris japonica | reverse complement strand
CAGAGCTATTGAGTCATCGAAGAGTGTCGAAGAGAATCTCTGTTGGTGTCATTCATACATTTAGAAGCACCAGTGGCTGAACTACCACTATCGCCTGTGACTCCAGATCTGAGGTCAGCAATGTTGTTTTATGGCACAGATCACGATCAAACTGATTTGTCATGGGTCTGATGCCTGCAACAACGCCTACCTGAACCTCTACTTATTTTCTGTCACTTCTGTCACATACATCTAAAATGTATGTACAAACAATCTGGATGTTCAAGATTGAAAACCTTACAACTTCAATGTATGTGTGTGTGTGTGTGTGCTTGTACATGTGTGTAAGAGTGTGTGTAACACGCTAGCTGGGATATCTTTCTTATTTTCCATCTCATCCTGTTCTTCCCACGAGAATTCAACCATGGCTGGCTTTACACTGTCCTGAGAGGGGAGGAGATGAGAGGGTGGCAGGGGAGCAGCTATCATCTGGTCAGCAGATGGGAGAGATTGGAGAGGAAATCGTTGTGGATCTACTTTCTGATCGAGCTGCAGAGGCAGAACTCATCGCAGTTTTCACCTAAAAACGTTGAACATAAACATAAGTCTGAACTCAAGGATAACATGTACTTCATTGAAGATGTCACGCCTCGCAAACTTTTGTTTGATTTTGGTCGGGGTGACACAAAAGGCAGAAAAACAAGGATTTCTAGAAGTGAAACAGGAGTTAGTAGAACTAACATTCCAAACAGGCAATTATCTCTCTATTATCTGTTAAAAAAGCAAATCAGCTATTTTATATCCTCCTCATGTTCCACAGCGCTGAGAAACAGCAGTGGATTCCAAAAAACACACGCCTTCTCAAAAGCCTTTCTCTGCCAGTAGCAGGCCTCTGGACTGACTCCTCAGCCGACCTCGTGGTAGCTAATGATAACCCAAGGTAAACTTTGTTTCACTTTAAGTTACTATTAACCTGTCCTTGCCATTGGCGGAAGATGGGCTGAACTTTGGAAAGGAACTTTATTTGTCACATACACATACATGCAGTGAAATGCTTTTTTCTCATACCCCTGACTAGATATACACACACAACCTATTACACCACACACATGCATTTTTCAGGTCAGAGGTCAGAGTGCAGGCGTTAGCCAATGAACAGCACGCCTGGAGCGGTTTGGGGTTAAGTGCCTTGCTCAAGGGCACTTCGGCAGTGTTGGTGGATCACCAGCTCACAGCTGGAATACACCCCCCTGGTGGTGCTGGGGATTGAACCAGCGACCCTCCGGTCACGGGTCGGTCTCTCTAACCGCTAGGCCAACCTGCCTCACCCTAATAACAAAATTATTACGTTACAGACTGGGTTGACCAGGGGTCAGGGCTGCTATCTCTGTCAATACTCCTCCTTAATGCATTTATCCTGCATCTATTCTGCATTTTCACAGCAGAAAAGTCTTTCTTGAACGTTACACAGTCAAACTAAATGAGTATGCTGCAACACAACGCTCTCAATCAGCTAGTAAGACTATTCCCTGGAATTTCCAAGGGAATTTCCAAGATTTTTCAAATAATTCCTTTTGCGGATGAGCCAAAGATCAGCAGTAAGTACTTTTTATTTGCTCTTTCATTGCGTTGGGTTGTTCTGCTTAGATGAAAACTTTACACGTTGACTCTTTTCAAGGTAAAATAAACCCATTTTCTAATTGTTTTGTCACTTTATAGGATTGTATTGTGACAGCGCTGAACCCGAGCCAGGCCCTTACCGGCAGAAGCTGACGTTGAGAAAGAGAGGGCGTGATGTGTTTTGTTTCCACGGCTGTTTCTGGGTGAAGTCACTCATCTGGACTTTGGAACATCTTTGCGTTCAGTTACAACATTCTTCAGCGATAGTGGCAAGTGTTATTTAATGCATTAGACAGTTTCAGTTTAGGAATACTGATACCAAAGTGAAGTGATGAAAGGCGATGCAACATGTACAGTAGCTCAGTGTCTTTTAAGTCCCTTTTAAATGTGCTTTTACCTAATTTCAACCATTTCTGATTTAATTGCACCTTGTGTCCTCTCTGTCCATCTTCAGTTACTTCTTCTTACTCCTTTTTTGTCTGAGCTACAATTCTGTGCCAAATGTCTTTATATTTATATATTTGTTCTTTGTATTTTATTATCGTTTACTTTATGTAATGTCGTTGTTCCTGTTCTCGGCTGTTTCTTTTTACTCCTGTGAAGCACTTTGTAACTCTGTTTTTTTAAGCTAACTTAATAAAGAGGATGATGGTGGTGAAGAAGAAGAAGAAGAAGAAGAAGAAGAAAAAAAAATAAGAATAAGAAACTTCATGAGTAAAAGAGAAAAGTATTCTTTCCCAGCTTCCTTCCAGACTGCTCTGCTCTACTCTGAACACACAGATGTTAAAGGATACAAAACAAACAAAGCATCTCTAGGTAACAGAAAACGTATATTTTTCACACACATGCAGTGTACATTTGGTTATCCACTGCTTTGATTCGTGAGTGGCCCGCTTGAGAAAACTATAACATTTCGATGAGAAAACACAGTTACATGGGACACACCACAAGGAATGTCACAACACATCTGCTTCCAGACACCAAGAGGTCCTTCTCCCACGATGCACACACAAACTCACATGTGAACCCACTTGCTATCGTCACTACTATCCAATTTCACATACACACACACACACACACACACATGCATACATCTTGCACACGCCCAACACACACATCTGTAGAGTTCTATATGAGAGAGCTGGTGGACTGACTGCGTCTGCTACTGTGTGCAGTCGGTCCATGTAAAAACAGCAATGCTTCTAAGTATTACGCATCACTGAAGGGGCCTGGAGACTTGCAGAGTGGAAAACATGTCACCTCTGCTGAATACTTAGCCATAAAACTGTCCGAGCAAATGTAGCAGCTGAGCTCTAATGTAAAACAGGCAGTGCATCATCAGAAGTGGAAGAGCCGTTACGCGTCCAACAGGCCCAGAATCAACCAGACCGCGCACTAAGGGACTAGAGTAACATGAGGGCTGTGAATTTATTATCCACCCAAACTGCCTGTCAAGTTATCACAACGTTACATTGATGGTGACTGAGGTTTCAACAAGAATGAGACCAGAGAGATTACTAGAGTCTACTTGTGAGGCCCATATGATGCCGCAGAAGAAGAACGACCACATGGCGGTCATATGGTCAATTGGTGTCATGAACAAGTTACTTTAAAATCACCCATGAACAAGCTGCAGCAGATATTGCCCTGCATTTTGTAAATAGAGTTGGTTGTATTAGTGTGAATATAACTGATGAGCCCATTTTGGTTTATATCACCTGTGACTGCTGGCATTTGCTGCCATGTTTGCCACCTGTGTTGATACACTGCCACAGTTCATGTCGCCAAGATATCGGAGCCTACAAAAAAAATCCCACATGCTACTTGCGATTAACATTAGGAGGCTAGGAGGTGAACGTTTTTTCCCAGTCTGCAGCTTGTATTGATGTCGATATGTTATGAAGGAGATCTGTTCATTTGAAGTGAGTTCTGTTAATGAACCATCAAGCTGCACATAAATGTACTCACTGACCTGTATATTCTGCATATATCCTGTATATTAGTGGTTTAAAGGTCAAAGGTCACAACTAGGGTTTTAGTTGCATATCAACAAAAAAGTGCACTATTAAATGATACTAAAAATAATAAATATAATATAACAATACTTTTCACTTTGAAGTAATTTATCTCACTTTCAGTATTTGTGCTATTACTTCACTTTGGCTTTGCAGGGCAGTGTAGAATACACTGCTAAGAGCTCTTTTGCAGGACTGTCATCAGGATAACCTGCAGGCTCCTCACTCACCTTACTCTGAACCTACCCTGAATGCTTTTTAAATACTTTTCCACCAAATTAAGTCTCTGTTGAGATGGAAATATTGCAGCTGTGGGCATTTGTTCAATTTCCTTTTTTTATTTTCTTCAGGAAAAAGAATTCGCTTATACAGTGGGAAATGGAGCAGGACTGAGTGTTGTAAGACCACAGAGTTATATTGGATAAAAGAGCATTTCCATTTATACAACAATTACTGAAAGGTCATTTGGCTAGCATATGTAGCATTGCTTCCAAAGAAGGTGTGATAACACTGCAGTGCATGAGACTCTGAAGTCCATCATGATAAAAGCATTAATGAACATTGTTGTGGCAGCTGGGTTGACGAATCCAAACTTCTGAATCTTTATACACACACAACAATGCTCATTTCCTGGGGAACATTATCAAACTATGGCAGCCACCTTTGGCAAACAGAAGGACAACGCCACGATAGCATCCCTATTGTAATTCTACAGTAGAGATGATGTGTAAGAGGCAGGCAGACGCTGGGCCTTCACTCAATGCTGAATGATACAGCCTCTCTACACAGTCAACAGATGCATTGTTCTTTCTGCTAGCTGCTACAGTAATAGCTATCGTAGGAGACACTCTGTCCTCCTAAACCTGCATCGTTATAGCAATGGCAACTGTAGACAGACAGACAGACAGACAGACATACCAACATTTTTCAAAATGTGTGTTTTAGTATGTCTCTCTTCCTTACCCAGTACGATCACCACGGTTTTCAGCAGAGACATCATAGTATCTCGGTTGCGTCGTGGTCCGGAGCTGTGCCGCGACATCCTCATGGTCCTCTGGCGCACGTAGACAAAGATGTGGGCATACAGTGTCACCATGACAACAAAGGTCACCAGGTTAAACACTGCCCAGAAGACCAGGTAGGAGTTGCTATACAGGGGCGCCATGTTGGAGCATGAATCAATACTGCAGATGCAGTTCCAGCCCACACTCGGGATGGCCCCCATGACTATGGACATTGTCCAGATGATGACAATCACCACCACCACGCGCCGGTTGCTCATGCGAGTGTGCAGCTGCATGCGGAACACGGTGATGTGGCGCTCGATGGCGATGGCGAGGAGGTTGGCCACTGATGCTGTCAGGCTGGTATCTATCAGGCCTTGCCGTAGAAGCCACGTCGAAACAGTCAGGCGCCTCGTGTTTGGTCCTGTGTTGAACATCAAGTAGAAGTAGGCCAGTCCGGCAAAGAAGTCAGCAGCGGCCAGGTTGGCCATTAGGTAGTAGATGGGGAAGTGGAATCGCCGGTTGACGTAGATGGCGATCATCACCAGAAGGTTGGCCAGCATGATGAAGATGCACACGGTGATGCCCAAACCCATCACCAGCTTGCTGACGGTGTTCCACTCAGTAGCGAGGTATTTGCCACTGCGGTTGTAGAAGAAGGCGATGGTCTCATTATAGTAGCACTGTTCTTCGTCCATGGTGATAGTGGTAGTTCTGAAAGGAGAGAGGACAAAACATTAAAGTAACTGAAGAGATCTACGGTGAGACTGTTTTGGTTAGAGAAGGCGGTGTTCTTGTAATAGCACAGATGGCAGTGATGTAGAAGTATTGGAGGTGAAAGTCTCTTAGATCAGCATCTTGCCCATTCTAATGTTTGGTCCAACAAGAAACTAAACCACTTCACCATGTCTGCATGCTTTATATATTGTAGTTGCAGCCACATGATTCGCTGTTTGGATGAGCAGGTTGTTTGCGCTAACGAGCAGGAGTATCTAATAAAGTGGCCGGTGAGTGTAGTTTGTGTGAGTGTTGCTGACTCGGTGTTTGCAAGTTCAACTTCAGAAGGAGCCATACATAGTATTTTACTCTAATGTACGATGACGGTGGGTGAAGGATTCTTAGGGAAGAGATAAAACAATGTATACCATATTTCAAACAGAAGCACAACTCAGTTCCAGTGGACATTCTGCTTATTGGGGGAGTTTAGACAGAAGAGATTATGGTGTGAAGATGAAAAGAATGAAGATTAGACAAGATGGGACAAGATGAGGAAAAAGAAGGGAGATTAGATGGGGAAAGATAAAGGGAAGAAAATGAAAACAAGAAACAACCATAAACTGGGATGAGGAGACAAAGACAAATGGTAAACAGTATAAAATCTGTTTAGAGAGAGAAGCGTGGTGAAAGGAAAGATAAAACCCAGCCTCTACTAAATCTCCCCTTTGTGTAAGAAGCAGAGGACAAGCAGTCAGTCAATATTTTGGTAACTTTTAATTGACCTTTGACCAATGATCACAATCCACACTTAAAACATACTAACTTTCCCTGCTGCGGCCCAAGATCAGTAGAACATACTGATGCATCTTCAGTGTGAGTCTTTAGATGTTTTTCCACCACAGGAACCTGAAATCTTTTGGGTACTTTTTTGAGCAGGAACCTTCTCAGCAGGAACCTTTTTAGTTCCCCAAAAGATCAATCAGCATTGTTCAGTATTTCAACTCCGCCCCAATGGTTCCTGGTCCCCCAAAAATTACTACCTCGCCAGCAGGAACTTTTGGGGGGGCCAGGAACTATCCAAGAGGAACCTTTTTCAGGGGCTAGTTCCCCCGGTGGTAAAGGTTGAAGTTCCTGGAAATAAGTACCCATGGTGCTTTCCTGGAGAGTTCCTGCAGTGGAAAAACAGCTTTTGAGAAGTAATCGGGAGAGGCCGTTCTTTTAGAGCTGTTCAGTGATGGTGAACTGGTCACCACAATGACTAACGAGGTAAACCGGTCGCAGTTCAGCACTCTTACTCTATGAGACTTTGTGACTACAGACCCAGGAGATGATATGTTACAGCAGCAGAAACACTGCACCTCTCTGTGATGAAGGCAAGCAGACTGAGCACAGTCTTCGCAGTATCTTCCAGTTGTTTAAATAGGAGAGGACAAACTGTCAAGGAGTTATTCAGAAGCTTTTACCAAACCGAGGGAGGACAGAAAGAGAAGGATAGCAGCAGAGAACGTTGAGGGCCGAGGCCAATATTTATCAAACCTCTCAGAGTAGGAGTGCAGGTCAAAGATTATTAGTGTGCGTATGTGAGCTGAAATCACATGAGAAGAGACATTTGTTTCCATTTCCACCTGATAGAAATGTCTTAACATTTGAGTCACGTTCTGAGAAGGATATTCTCTGTCTCAATCAACAGCATTCATACGTATTTTCTAGGAAAATGTATATTTTCCTCTTTCATAATAAGGGGAAGGAAAGGTGCTTTAGGAAACATGCAGGCTTCACAAAAACTCCCCCTCAGTTTAGCTTGGTCGTCATTTAGATCAGAGTTTGAGTCTTGTGTGTTTCTCTTACGGTAAACAGTGTTCGTTAAGATGGGAATGGAGCTCAGGAACAAAACTGGTATTGTGTCAGATATCAGCAACACTGCTCAAGGATGGTGTAAGTGTGTGTGTGTATATGTGCATGTGGATGTGCATCTTTTTGTGTGCTCTTGTGTGTATGTGTGTGTATTTCTCAATCCTTGGCCCACTATGTGTGCAGCTGTGGCCATGTTTGAATGTGTGTGCGTGTGTGTGTGCGTGCGTGTGTGTGTGTGTGTGTCTGTGTGAATGAGCCCCAGTGTGATATGAAGCTGAAACATGTTTTTTCCATCTGGTCAAGTTTTACGAGTGTTCCTGCTTTAAAAATGTATCAGAGGAAACCAAGAAAACTAAGCACAACACACACACACACACACACACACACACTCACAAAACAACAATGCTCACATGCACAAACACACAGAGACACACAAAACACATACAGACTTCTTCTGTTATGAAAGTCCACTGTGTGTGTGTGTGTGTGTGTGTGTGTGTGTGTGTGTGAGAAAGAAAGAGAGAGAGAGACCAGGAGCAATTGAGAAAACAAGGGGGGACATGCTATGAAAGAGCGAGTATTAGAGGCTCTGGGTCGAGGCCCAGTGTTTCTAACATGGTCGTTCCAATCCTCTAGTTCTTCTTCTCTCCCCGTTAAAACTGCAGTGACACAGCAAAATACCTCCCTGCCAAACCGGAGTTGCGACAATAATGGATATTTTCCACTCGGACCAATTTGTCATGTTGAAAACTATCAAAAACCTTCATCTCTCAAAAATGCATCTCGAAAATAAGTGCGACTCCAGGGAACAGAGGGAGCGTTGACAGCTATGAAACATATCAGCTGCAGTTCGCCAAAAACATTTTAAACCTCCGCGCCTCATCTGCAAAGGAACACTCTGTAAATCTCAATTGGCAAGATCCTGCTCCAAAGGCGGATTAGCTAATGTGGAGGAGTTTAGCCAGCAGTTATAACCCATAGCATTGTTCTTTATCATGCCTTTGTTCCGTAGCACACCATGTCACCAATATTGAATTTATCCCAGTTGTTAATCCACATCCGAGCCAAAGGCAACACTGCCCATCAGCTCACTGACTCAATGTTGGCAGCATACTACATCCTTAATGGGTGCTTTTCCCCCCTTGGCCAAATTGATGTGTATTAGGCATGGCGGCGCTCCAGTGACAGTATGAAGGAAGTTATAGACTCTTAAATAAACAACTTTCGTTACTTTGTTTATGTCTACAATTTCCTGAGGCGGTCCGATAACAATCTCCATCTGCAGCCATGTTTGCTTGGAGTGGCTATAAAATGTTATTTCATTCACTGTAACAGCAACGATTGACTGTAGGTTTACATTAGGTTAATGGCCAAAGTCCCAAATTCCCGGTCCATCCTGTTTTCTGAAAAGGGATGAGTAAATCAAAACAACTGTCTCTGCAGACCAGACTAAACATGAGGCATCATTTAACAACACTACTCTATTTTCCAACACATTTCATGACAAGTGTCTGAGCGTTTAGTGCCTTGCTCGCGGTACCATATATGTGCCAGCCACCCGCCAGTCACCAGCACACTCCTGTAAGTGGCGGGAATTAAACCAGCAACCTTCCAGGTATTGGTCAGCATCTCTACCTCTACTTCTCGGCCAACCTGCAAACTCTCACTACTTGATAAATGAGGGCTATCGTGAGCTTTGCCTGGTTTCCTAGAAACACTTCATCACAAGGATCATCTTTTGGAAAAGCCAGCACCGATAGCTCAAATGATCCATCACTCCAGCTGATAACATTGAGCATTTTCTACAGTGACCTTTGTGAAAATCATACAATACATGATCAAGTCAAGTCAAGTGTATTTGTATAGCACCTTTCATACACAGGGGCAATTCAAAGTGCTTTACATGAGAGATTTAAAAAGAAGAACAAATAAAACAAAGACATTTAAAAGCAAAACATAAAATAAAATAAAATCACAGTGCAGATAGGGCATTTGAACATACAACATACAATTCTGTAAAATATACTGAAAACATGACAATTTAGTCCGACTTTTACTGTTTGCATTGGGGGGTGTGGGCACGTCTGCCACCACACCATAAATGGATAGATTCCTCTGGTGGTATTACATCCACATCGGGAAGACCAAAGTCCCCTAAGGGAAACTTACATTTGGCTTAATGCCAAGATGCTCTATCAAAATGTACCTCAGTGCACTATATATACATTTTTTTTTTTTTCTTGTATAGTAACTACCAAAATCAAGCCTATTTTTGGTCACCTTACTCATGCCTGCTGGAGTGAATGCTATGCAACTGAAATCGTTTCAATTCACATTTAATTCACTTCACTGGAGCGGTTTGAGCCACTCCTTACCTGTCAACTTCTGGGAATATCCGGCCTCAGCCAATGCAACAGACATGATAATATCATGACATGATAATACTCTGAACAACAAAGCCTGAAAGTGTCTAGAGGTGCTGGACATAAGGAAGGAAGGAAGGAAGGAAGGAAGGAAGGAAGAATGGACAGGGTTCTGAATGTTTCAACTTAAATGTAGGATTTTTTAAGACCTTTTATTGCCAGTTAGAATGAAAGTTAAGAACAATTTCACATTTCACATGGTCTGCATGACTGGACTGATTTATCAACGGAAGAACAGCACACCAAGAAACCATAAAACATTTAAGACCTCGAAAAGTGATTTCAAGACTTAAAATGTTATATTCAACGGTACTCAAGACCATTTAAGGCCTTGAGTTCAGATAATATAACTTCTGCAGGCACCCTGGAATGAAGGGCAGACGGATGGGTGGAAAGAAGGACTGAAGGAAGGAGGCAAGAGATTGTCTGTAGTATGGCAGGTTAACGGCTGCACTCTAAACAGGAGCATCTCCTTTTCAGGACAATTAGATCACCAGAAATAGCAGTTAACACTAAATATCTACTGCCACCACAAGAGTTGGGGCTTATGATCAGGAGATTACAGCAGTAGTAGAGCAGCAAGTCATGCTTTTGTCTGTAATTGGGCCCTTTGTTGAGCTTGTTTTCAAGTATAGCAGAATTTTAGTCAGAATCAGAATCAGAATCAGAAGACAGTTACACTTTACAGGGTTGAGACACCAGGTCCAGGACCAAACGCAACAGGACCTCACATATAGTCTTGACAAGACAAGTATACATTCAAAGCCAAAGAATTGTTCCAGCACAGCAGCATTGCCATACTTGGTCACAGATGTGCAAAGTACAAGAAGGTTACCGAACAGAAAAAGATACTGCAACTGTCACTGGATGCCAAGAGAGAACGAGCACTACAATATTTTCTCTTTTTTGTCTTAATATAAGTCCAATATAATTTTGACCAAAACTGCACAGTAGTCACTGCTATCAGTTTGTTAAATGGGTCAAAGGTCAGTGAGTTCAAAGCGGTTACTTGTCATCAGACCATATAATATTCAGTATTAGTGTTTGTGTTGGGAAATCTGGAAACAGTTTCGCTTCCATGTGTACAGTATTTAGTGTGCTATGGTGCTTCTGAGATGATGCAAAGCTAGCTTGCGTCTTCAATAGAACATACACTGTGCACTAAAGCATGGACTGTGAGTATTTTACACACAGAGGAGAAGCTGCAACCAGCTTGAGAGGCAGAGATAGCTGTCAATAATTTGCTCTCATGTTATTGTACTATATTGTACATTCCCAAAAGAAACCGTTACGAAGCCATTAGGAATTTTTAGTGAGTTCATAGCAACTGAATGCCTACTGGCTGCTGCACTGCTACTCTTCCCCAAGAGGAACCGCTTGGAAAAATCAAATGTTGTTCTTTTTCCAGCCACCAGTAGCTCAAAGAACGGCCTTTTATCCAAGTCCTGGAAAGACATAAATTGTGTGTAACAAGGGGTCACTATAATACTAATGGAAGATTAATCTGCGCTGAGAGACAGAAAGAAGCCTTTTTCCTATTGGTGACATGTTTGTTCTTTCCTGTTTTTTGTCTGTAACTGCCCTTTGGTTCACTAAAGCACTTTACAAATAAAGTGGACTTCACTTGGGACCACTAGGACAGCCATCAGTGGAGAAAAAAAAGGCCATTATCTACAACCATTGTGTCTAGAGGGAGCAGTATCTTGGCCATTAGATGCAATGAATGGATCAGTTGTGTGACCACTGCAGCACTAATACAGGGTAGATCCATAACGGGGGGGGCCTCTATGACGACTACTACAGTAGATGAAAGACTGCCTACTCTACTTGTCATCTGTGGTTTACGGTCATTACATGTCTGGAGGGAGCAGTCACCAGGGCATTAGATGCCTGAGGGGAGCACTCACTAAGTGTCATTGGCCTCTCGCTACACATTCCCAACACTTTCATCAGACCCTTGGAAGTCTGGACCCTGCAGAGAGAGATCCTGTCATTGTGTGTGTGTGCGTGTGTGTGTGTGTGTTTGTGACTGTTTGTTAGTGTGCATGTGCAACTGCTGGTGGGTGGGTCTTGTAAAAAGGGAACACTTGGGCGAGGGAAGGAAGGACATGGAGAGAGTGAGTGTATATGTGTGTGTGTGTCTGTGCCTGTGCAGGTGTGTGTATGTGCACCATAAAACAGAAAGTTTGAAAGAGTGGGTTGTTCAAGTGTGTGTGCATGTGTCTTGTAAAAGCGAAAGTTTGAGAGAAAAAAACAC
>OOFE01042249.1:0-16331 GCA_900323365.1 Monocentris japonica | reverse complement strand
ATGCATGTATTGACAGAAAGCCGACTCATCACCTGGACTTGAACATGCCACCAGCTGTCAGCAACATGATGGGACGCATTTTCACAGCGGCTGCCGGTCCAGCAGCTCAACTGTTCAATCACTCTTCACTATTGTAAAAAGTTCTTTCGCCTCAAGGAAATTGCTGGTGAAATTTTGAATCTAGCTGGCCCGCTGACAACTTCATTCCTCTCCTCTACACACGACCCCCCTCCCACTCTTCAACACTGAGAACAGTGTGGACTCTATGGGATTTAATAGCACTTCAATGGCCATCAGACCTTGAGCCACCGCTCCCGGTCTGAACTCTTAACGGATTGGAAGTCAATGACATTACATTTGACCTTCAGACCAAATGTAATGTTTTTTTTAAGCCGGTTAACCTTTATACGTAGTTTACACATCACTGTAACTGTACCAGCCATGTGTACAGTTGAAGAGTTTCATTCATTCTGAGATATCCACCATTTGAGGAGTTACACACTAAATGATTGCTGTCATCAATGTAAAACTCACTAGACTCTAATTGAAGTTATCAACTATCTTGAGCCCTTTCTTTTTAAAGTTGTAACAGTTCAGAGGATGGGAGGGGCGGGGCTTTGGATTGTTACGTGTTTTAAAGAAAGAAATCCACCCACAACACTTTGACATTGTTAGAAAAAATCTATAGATTATGTATTATCTTGTATTTCTGGGCCCATTTTGATGTTTGGTGTATTTTTCTTATTCCTGTGGATAATTGATAGACAACATGACATCATTCTGAGATATTTCCAGCGCAGCAGAAAATGGATTACACAGATTGGCCTAATGGGGGCGCTATAATGGTCAAAATGTTTTACTCAAAAGTCACATCTCAGACACCACTGGTTTGATGTTGATGAAACTTTGACGGATGATGCATTTTGGCGCTGTGTTCTGGCATTTAAAGAAATACAATGATTGGCCTTCTGGGGGCGCTATAGTTAAAAGTTAAAATAAAAAAAAATGCTTTTCCCCAAAATGTATATATAGTATTTAGTCATGAAACCCATGAAGCAGATTATTTTGTTTTGATTAATCAATTACTCAGTGAGTAATATTGCTTAGTACTATGTTAGCATGGTAGCATTGTTGGGTTCTGCTAGCCATAAGCTAGCATGTTAGCTTGCAGTTGACGTTACATTGGTTTTGATGAGAAATGCTAACAATGTAAACAAGGATTTCAGGTTGAATGTGTCTGGTGATGAGAGACTTAAATTCAACATTTATGTCTTTGAGTTTCTTCCTCGGTGAGAGTAGAGAGTGTGACGCTCTTGAACGGCCATCACAGTTAGCCGTTTTTATGATGGCTGCAGCCAAGGATGCATCGTGAAACATGATCACGCACGACGAGGAGAAAAATTCATTTTTATGTTCTTTGGGGAGTCTGTGTGATTCATTACTATAATAAATCTCCCCCTCCTTATCCTGCCCTCTCTCCTCCTCATCTCTCTGCTCCTCCTTCCCTATTCCTTCTCCTCTCAGTCTTTCCTCTTTCATCAGCTGCTGAAATATCCCTCCCCTCTTAAAAACCTCCACCTCTACACCTCCTCTCTCTCTCACCTCCCTCGACTCCTCTCTGTCTCCTTCTCCCTTTCAGCTCCAACCTTTCAAATCTTCCTCCACCTCCCCATCACCTCTTCATCACTCCCCATCTCGTCCTCTCTGTTCTCTCCTCTTTTTCCTAAGACTCCCCATATCATCTTATCCCCCCTTCCATTTCTCTTCTCTAATCCTCTTCATCCCTTCCTTTCTTTCCCTTGCTGTTACAGCTCCCCATTTCTGGCTTTTCTGGGAGCATGGATCCCTCATATCCTTCTATCCCTATCGACACAAAAAGACTGAATGGAGATCATGTAGCTTGTTAGCTAGCTAACCATAGTATCTGGTCAGTTAACCATCACTGTCTTGTTGTTAACACATCTGGTTAGCACGCTAGCTAACGTATCTCGTAGAAGCTAGCGTTAGCAGTGGCTAGTAGTCCCATGTTAACAACTAGCCTGCTGGCTAGTTAGCTAGCTACCAGTTTGTTCAGGTTCACTGAGCTGACTCTTCTCCAGCTCCAACTCAGAGTGTTTTGGAGTAGAGACTAGGGCTAAAGACAAGACAGTTGACTGAGTCACAGTAACCTACATTTGGAAATCCACATAATCAGACTAGGTATTTTTTGCACTTAGCCAATTCTCCACTGGACCTCCATGATGATGAGGCATCAGATGGTTGCTAGGAGACGCTGCAAAGCCTCCATTCATCCCTGTAGGATGTTTTCACTGATTCGGTGTCTTGCTCATGGACACTTCAGCAGGGTTCGTGCTTGTTGACATGTGGGGCTTGAACCTGCGGTTGAAGTCTCCCTGCTCCTTTCGCCAATTTGCTGCAATTTGATGACATTAGCGGTTTTCCCATCCAAGGAAGGGAATTTTATGGAAACGTTTGTCACAGCAAAATAAATTGGTGCATTCAAGGAGAGAAATGGAAAGACTCTCTCTAGAGTTGTTCTTTTGTAATTTTGGCCATATTTCATACTTTCATTCGAAAACAAAAACAAACAAATGCACTTGGCAATATTGTAATACACAAATGAATGACCACGCAACCACAATGGGCTCCTTGTACATGGATAGACAGCAGGCATGAGGGACAGACATGCTGCAGAAAGCATTTCACAACTGTTGTGCATTGAGTTTGAACCATTCGTTGGGCCGATCATGCCAAGTCTACTATTTCTGTTTCCAGAGAGCGTAAGGATAGCGTCGTTTTTTGTGATTTGCGATATGGAATTTTTAACAAATGTTGCTGTTTCCCTCCACCTTTTCTAATTCGATACATCAGAATCCACAAAAAAGTAAAGTTAAGTCTATATATTCTTACTATGGGCAACTGCCCTGTCAGTGTTAGTGCCTTGCATGACCCACAGAAACACACAGAGCCACTTTCATTCCTCTATTTCTGTTGAGACAATGGACGGAGGGGCTGGACATGCTGTGGATGTGGCTGGTTTGTGTGGGCCTGTTTGTCTGTCCTCTGTAGACCAATGAGTCACACAGACACTGCCTGGGACTGATGACTGTGTGGGGGCGAGAGACATAGAGACAGAATGAGAGAGAGAGAGACTGTGTAGTTTCTATGTTTTACTGTATGTTTTATGTTTACTGTAACTATAATGTCACTGCGTAGTGTGTGTGCATGTATGTGTCTGTATTTATGTGTATGAGAGATAAACAATATCGCTGTGCAGTGTGTGTGTGTGTGTGTGTGTGTGTGTGTGTTTTGGCAGGTGGACAATCCCTTCGGTCAGTGCTGTGTTGTTCTGTCTGGACCTTCAGCTCATGCTGCTTACTGTGATTACAGAGAAAAGGCCGTAAGGACAAACCAGAACACAGCAGAGTGGAGACGAACCACAACAACACCACAACACTGACTCAGTCCTCCTGGAGGAAAAGTCAAATCCAACGCTCATATATGAAGACAAGTCAAGTTCACTGCCCCTGTTTCAATGCCCTATATGAAGAAAAAGGAAAATTCAATGTCCCCATTTGAAAGAAAAGGAAAATTTAATGCTCATATATGAAGGAAAGCTCAAATTCAATGCCCCTATCTGAAGGAAAAGTACAATCCAATAAAATGGAATGCCCCTATATAAAGGAAAGGTCTATGCTTCTACAACTTGTTCATCTAACATCCTCATGAGTGAAAGGAAGATCCTGTCCTTATAAGGGAAAGGAGAATTCTGCCTCTGTCCTTGAAGAAATGAGGTTTTTTTCCAACGAAACAGGTTCATCTTCTCTCAGCTCTCATGTGGAGACTGAATCTGTTGCAGCTTTGCAGCATTACCAGAGTCCTAATCGTACAGTAAAACGAACAGAAGGACCAATTAAGAAAAGTATCAAGAAAAATGTTTTCATCTCATTGTCCAAAAACCTTTTTTATTTTTTACTTATTGGCACTTCATGATATTTTCATTTCAGCATTCGATGCTCTGATGGCTTTTGTTGCCGTTCAGGTTTTGTGGTGCGTGTCCCAGTGAATATGTGAAATGTGAAAATTGCATCCAGTCATCCAGTTTTTGCCCAATTTTGGATGTGATACCTCGCTCTGTTTTGAGTAGTTGTACAAGAATGCCATTGTTAGAGTACATTTCTTCTCCTCACACGTTTGGTTTGGTTGCCTTCCATCAGGAATTTTCATCTAACTAGGGAATGTTTATGTAAGGTCTGTACCGGCTAGGATAGGACGTCCAGCAAAGAATACCCCTCAGGCATCCTGTGTGCTTCTTTGTGTGTGTGTGTGTGTGTGTGTGTGTGTGTGTGTGTGTTTATTCCTGCAGCAGCATCCCTTCCCAACAGAGCAGAGCACATCTGGTGCTGGCCCTCCGCTATGGGGCGGCCACTCAGGGCTGGTTTTGATCCAAACAGGCTTCAGCAGCACCTTCCCCTGTTCCTGATCGGTGCAGAACAGCAGAAACCTCACAACCCCACTTCCATCTGTAACCTAGAGGTTCGAGAGGTTTGACTCCCCTGACTAGCTGGTAAAATATCATCACCATCACCATTGAGATGCCCTCAAGCGAAGCCCTTAACCTCAAGCTGCCCAGTGGAAAATAGCAGAATACAGTGGTTGTATTGGGAAGCTCCCAGTTGTGAATTTGAATGGGATGCATCGTGTTGCTGGAAAGGAGAATGGGCTCTCAGACAACCTGAACAACTAAAGGTTTAAAGAGTAGAGAGAATACTGGTGCCCAGTGATTCTCAACCCAGAAGGGAAGCAGCTCTCCTCAAGATACTAAAATCTAAATCACAAACTGGGGCTGCAACAGAAGAGCGTCCCACAGACTGAGAGGCCGTAGATTCACCTACATTCATGTCTAGTGTCGGGCTTCTCGGTGCACCCAAAACGGTCTCCTCAACATCCAGACAAACTGAACCTCTTCACCACCTCCAACCTCACCAGATGCTAAGAAAGAGAAATGTAGGTTCGGGGGAGTGTGCTGTGTGCATTACATGACCAAATTTCAAACTGATACCTCTCACTGCCACTTGGGGCCGCCACTGTGCGAAGTTGCCAAGAAAGAACGAAAGAAAGAAAGAAGGGAAGGCAGAGAGAAACAGCTAGTTGTGATGGGGGAAGGGAGAGGGGAGTTGTAGAGAGTGCTCATGAGGGATTTGGACGAGGATAGAAACTGAAACTAGTAGATAAAGAGGTCAACTGGGGTGGGGTGTAAATACTAAAGTAGTGTTGACAAGAGTCCAAATCAGACTTAGTGAGTGGGGGAGGAAGAGGGTGAGCACCATTCAGTCAGAAAACAAGGGACAAAAGGATGTAAAAAGGATAAAAAATAATAAAAAGAAAAAGGTTAAGATAAACCATTACATAAGGCAACATGGCTAACACCCGGCCGGCTTTGGCCTTGAGTCTCAACCGAGGAATCGTCAGGAGAGTCAGAGGATCTCAGGCTGGTTCATAGGGGGTTAAAAGGTCCACAATATAGCTAGGGGCCTTTCTGACCTTTAAACATGCACAACGAACCAGTATGACGATGTGGTTTAGCAGCAGTTTAAATCTGCTTTCTGTTCAAGCTGAAGACGATGGACAGACCTTTGACTGAGGCAGGTGGAAAACACCTTCATTCTTTCTACATTCCTGAACTGAAAGAAGCAAATCACATTCTTCAAAAAAACCACCCGCACATTTACAACGCTGGCAGACAGACTGGCTCATTTGTTCCTATTGAAGAGACTCCCACACTCAGTTCAGCAACACACAATCCAATTTACCAACGTTTCAGCCCCGTCGACTTTATCAGAGTATTTTTATTTTATGACAACACGGCAGATTTTTGCAGATATGCGTCGCTCGGCTCAGAAGAACTGCCATCTCATCTAAAACAGCCTGCTTGTATTAGTTTCAGTGAGTTCAACTCTCATGTGGTGTAAATGCTGTTTCAGAGGCCCTCCTACCCCACCAGGAGAAATAACACTGCAACAAAGATGAACTAAGTTGAAGAGGGTTTGATTGTTCATTGGGCTGCTTTGTTCTCAAGGTCGGGGAAGGTCAGGGTGAACCCGTCCCCAAGGGGAGGGCGACAGGCTAAAAGATCACACACAGCTCGAACAAATCAGAACCAGACGATGCTCATAAAACACAGCGAGTTACCGAGTAGTGCAACAGTTTTTTATCCAGATCGATTCCCAGTAGTGTGACGGTGTGAGTTTAAAGCCATGCATCACTGGATGTTGCCCCAAACACAAGGAGTGTCACCATGTGTTCACACTGCAAGCAACATCACATCAACATCTCAGCAGTCCATTCGGTTCCTGTAGAGCTCAGCGGCTGACGTGGACGCTCAACAAGCTTGTCGGACAAGAGAAGTTCATCGCCAGCCAATCGGATTTCGGCGCTTCCTTGTTTCCGTATCGATGTGATCTAATTCCATGAATAAGAGTTCCACCTGGCCAGATGCTTGGAGAACGGTTGCATCCATCGCTGGGGTCCATGGGAAGCTCTGAAGTATGTTTCATTTATTTATTTATTTTTCATTAATGTTACCTGTGTTAGCTATGTTAGCTCAAAACACAGAACACATGATCTGACGGTTCAGCCAAGTTGCTTGCAGTGTGAATGCACAGTGAGAGACAAAAAGACAAACAATAGTAGTAGTGGTAATAATAGTAGTAGTAGTAGTAGTAGTAGTAGTAGTAGTAGTCATAATAGTAGTAAGAGTAGTTGTAGTAGTGGTAGTAGTACTAGTAGTAGCTGCACTTTACTTGCTGATTGTGTAGCTCTGAGAACTCTGTGTGTGTGTGTGTGTGTGTGTGTGTGTGTGTATAGTGACTGTGACTGATGTCTGAACTGCCAAGACCTTTAGAGAAGTGCTTCACCATGCGGTGCGCACACACACACACACACCTAGAGAGTGCAGCTCAGCCCTCATCAAACACTCTTCAAACTTTCTGTAGAACTTAAGAAACACGATCGCAGCTGTGAATTACTCACAGGACAACTCCTCTCTCTCGCCTGAACTCAATTATTTGTTCCACATGTGTTTTGGTTTGCCTCTGGATGAAAAATGGTTTTCATAATCCTGTGTTGGACATGGAGGTAATGAAAGCCATAGCCAAAGAGGGTACATGAAGAAGATAGTCGACAGCTGAAATAAGCTTCGGGAATGTACATTTCTGTCTGCAGCTTGGAGCTGGGTGACTGCAGGTGACCAAGCCCACGGTCTGGAAGCTCATCAAGCTCATCGTTGTGATTGTGTGTGATCATGCCTGAAGTCAATTATTTACTGCACATGTGCTTTGGTCTGTCTTCGTGAAAAATGAAAGGGTGAAAAATGGATTTCATAGTGCTACGTGGGTCAGAAGAAGAAGAATGTAATAACATTTTTTAGTCAATATTGCTACATCAACAGGTAAAACACCCCTTATGAAGTAATAATCAGTGGTTAATGTGATAATGTGATATATAAGATCATTCATTAACTGTTAATTACACTTTATTATATTTTGACAAGTTATTACGGTACTGTGCAAAAGTCTTTAAAAAAATTGTAAAGCGAAGGTGGTTTAAAAAATAAGGAAATGAAAAGTTTCTAAATATCAGAAAAAATACAGAGCAGTAATGTAACACACTAATGCAGAAAACAAAAACAAAAAAATACACATCTAAGAGCAAATTAATATTAAAAAAATCTGGGGTGAATCTTTTATATTATCAGGCATTTGGGTGGAGGTCTATAATGGCCGCCCCTGTATATACACTGTATATTTCTCTGGGCAAGCATTTTATCATAGAGCAAATACTCCTCTGCTTGGCAAACAGACAGTTAGCATTCCTGGTGTTTAGCATGATGTCATCAGCAAACATGAAAGCTCTGTAAAGATAAAACGAGCTTTGAGATAACAAAATTACAGCTGTGGCATGAAAGGAAATGTCCTGGGTCAAATAGTACTCTTAGCAAAACATTTTCATGGAGTACCTTGGGTGTACCAGATGGCTACTAACATATCTAGTAGTAGCAAATGTTAGCATTAGCAATGGCTGGTATTCACTAACATTAACATTGGGTGCTTTGCTCAATTAGCCTGCTGGCTAGTTAGCTAGCTAACAGTTTGTTCAGGTTAACTCAGTGTTTTCCTTCCTCCATGTTGGCGGAAGGGGGTCAGTCCACTCCAGATTTGAAATCTCCACCAAGCGAACAAAGCGAAGTAGCTTTTGCCAAACCAAAACGTCGATGTAGTCCTTTAAGACGAAATAGCTACTAATGTATTTGTTAAGTTGGCGGTTTAAGTCCTACTCTTCTCTGTTGCACCGTCTCTTCCATCTCTCTTGTCTCTGTACACTGAGTACATTCTGATAAAGCAGAGACACCATTAGCACAATGTTGAAAGACCAACGAGGAAGTGGTAAAAACAACTGGTCATCATAAACAGGACCACCTCGGATGTTGCTATCGCAGCAGCTAAAGGGGATTCAGATGGAGAGACTGTTCCGGAAAGTAAACAGCTTTGTAGTAATTGTTAACACGGCATGGGCAGCCGGCCCAGAGACTCAGTGGGCTTCACATAGTCAGCTCTTCCGGGCAGGAGACACACGAAGCAACACAAAGGAAACAGATATCAGACTTTGACACAGTAGGAAGAGTGTGTGTGTGTGTGTGTGTGTGTGTGTGTGTGTGTGTGTGTGTGTGTTGTTATACCTGCCGTTATTAATGCAGCAGAGGTTTACCCATCTTATGTGAGTGGTCATTTAGTGGTTTTAAATACAATAAATAGTGTGTGAATGTGTTTTTGTGCAGACAAATGCATCCTTGTGACGCGTGATTTCATTCAGTAAAAAAGAGAAACCTCAGAGAAAGTCCCTCTACGTTATTATTGACTGCTTTAATGATAACCTGATTGTGTTTATGTGTGTGTGTGTGAGTCAAGGGGACAAGCTTTCCGATCAAAACAACACCGTTGGTCTCCTGGGTACATTGTGCCAGTGTAAGGCCATTTCCCTTCCCCTCTGAGTACCCATACTAGAGCAATTTGTGGTCAAAGCCTGGAACAAGAGCTGTGTGAGAAACAGCGAGCGAGAGTGAGATAATGGCGTCATTAGTGAGTCTGCTGAGAGAGAGATTAGCCTTCATGCTATCCTGGGTAAAACAGTATTTACTTTTCATACAGTTACACTGGGAGCTGCCCAGTACAACCAGTCGTCTACTGGTGGCGAAGGAGCAGCTCCACTGCCATCTTACATTCACATTTTAGGCAGCGTAGCCGACGCTCGTATCCAGACTGACTCACAACTTGTGTCGTAGAGTAATGCTGCGTTCACTCCATGTGGGAAAAAGCGGGAGAACCAGATCTCATCTCGTTACTACAACTTGGGCGCGTTCACGGGTTTAACTGGTTGAAATCATTGGAAACGCCCACATCCAAGATGGCGGTCAGCAGGTCAATGTTTGTGATGTTGCTTTTCATCATTGTAAGATACATTACTATCAATCAGCAAGAAAGGAAACAAAGACGGTGAGCTAAACTATCGAATAAAACATATGTCAGGCTCAAGAGGTCGACTGGGGTCAGAATGTGAACCCAAGCTACTTTCTTGGTTTCCTCCATGTTTGCTGACATTTTGTTATTGCGCAATTCAGAAGGTCAAGTGGGATGGATGATAGATGGGGGTCTATACAAAAATCCCAATTCACCTACTTGTAATTACCAGTGTCGTGAACGTTTTTTCCCAGTGGGAAGGTGGAAATAACGGTCATTACAACATCACATGAACGCGGCATGAGCCTCAATTCCCACATCACCTAGTTTCACCTGATTCAGTTCGTTATCACATGTAGACTGGATTACCTTTCAAATGCTTTCTGTGATGGTCTACGGGACCTGGCCCCCCCAGGGTCCCACCACCCGTCTGGCCCGACCACAAGGTGGATGTGAATCCTGTCCGACTGTCAGATGAAGATGTTTTATTGAGACTTTCTAGACCTTTGGAGCGCCGCTCATCCCAGAGAGGTTTCTTTAGGGAAATCTAAAAATATCCCACGTCTGTCTGTTTCTGTTTTCTTCTGATTTAGTTCCTCTCCTCCATCTCCCATCCTTCTCTTTCTTCATCTCTCAAATTTGCGATGAATTTGCACTAACTGAGCAGTGTTAGTATAGTATATTGTGCATTACTGTTATGTATTAGTTGATAGATTGAGGCTTTTAATATTTCCATTCCCCTTTACTAGCTAAACTAAATGGTCACGATGCAGACTTCAGAAAACCCACCGATGTTATCTTTTAATGGTGCCTGTAATGGCGGCATTAATCATTAATGTTCACAGAAGTAGTTTGGTCAAATGGGGCTTCCGTACTTGATTGCTACAGTGACACCTGCAGGACTGGAGTGGTTTATCAGCATGAGAAACAAAACCTGCTCCTGCTGGTTGCAGGTATCGATACCAGAGGTTAGAAAACAAAACGGTGATGTATTGGTGCATCTGCGTTTTTCACCCAGTCCTCCTCTCCTCCTCCTCTCTCGCTCTATCTCAAACTCTCCTTTCTCTCCCTCTCTCTCTCTCAGTCTGTCAGATAGGGATCGGTTTCTGTGTGATTTAGCGGAGGCTTGTTGAAGCTTTCGCATTGCAGTTTCCTGCCTCTGCTCGGCTCTGTGTGATGAACGGCGCAGAGAAATGGTGTGGAAAGTTTATAGACCTCCCTCCACTCTCTCTCTCTCTCTCTCTCTCCCTCTCTCCCTCTCTCTCTCCAAGAATATCATGTTTTAGTAGAGGAACCCTCCTTCCACTTGCCATGCCATTAAAATGAACTCCAGGTGGAAAAAATTGTTATAATCCTCTGAATAAGACCATATATTTATACCCTCCTTTGCAATTTCCCCCATTTGCACACACACACACACACACACACACAAATGTGCACTATTGCCGAGGCCTGGATGAGGGATAAGACTTTGGGATTTGCAGAACGGCGGACGGCACTTCCTCTCAAATGAGTCAATTATAGTGAGGAAACACAATAGGAGAAAAGCTGCAAGCGGGAGATGTTTTAAATCCTTTTCTGAGACGTTACGGTGAGGAAACCAGAGCTTCCTGCCGCCGTAGCGTTTTAGACGGACGGCTGGCCAGGAGGCATTGCTGCTGTTTGGGGTTGAGGCAGGGCTGCAAGTGGGAAGATGTGGCGGTAGGCTATTATTTCGAGCCACGATGTGAGCCGCTATGCACATGTACACACACGTGCACACACAAACATTTGCTATTGTGAGGTATGGACCGGGGAGTGGCCGTCCTGAAGGGAAACAAACATATTTTTGGGTGACAAAGTATAAACTCCTGCTAGGGTGTGTGCATGGAACAATAGATATACTAGATATGACATGTAGCAAGTAGACTTTGACTGATACGGGTTTTGTAGGCTGATACTGATACTGATGTTTATTTTGTGCCAGTATTAAATATCTTTTTTACACCCAAAAAAGCCTCTGAAACAGCATTTAGACCATCATGGACACTAAAACTCTCCATTGAACCCAGACGATGAAATTCTGGTTGCGTGTTATTTGTGTTTTTTGGTGTTATTTGTGATGACGTTGTGGTTTTCACACCAGGGAACCATGTGCATCTCAGTGCACAGAAAACCATCTCCTGGACAAAATCTGATAAAACATTTTTGATCGATGTGTTGTTTCCTCTTCGTTCGAGTTTTGTGAGTTAGACAGAGGCTGCATGCAGTAGTTTCTTTTAACCATTACAGTTAGGAGGCAGAGAGCGCTGAGCTGGCAGCTCAGTGTGTTTGAGACAGCCGAGTGAACTCACTACAGTAATGCCATAGGAGATACAAAACTACAGCTAGTTCACTATAAACCTACTACAGAGTACAGCAGACACACTGTCAGCCCCTATAGGAGTATGATAGAGATTTGTCATCAGGGGAAGCAGAGCTGAACACATCCAGATATGAAATATTTTACAAAAAAGAAGTGAAGAGAGAGACGTGGCAGTAGGCAGGGATTCGAACACGTGTAGTTTTGAGTACAGTCTGAGTTGTTGCCCGGACGTCCTGCTGCACCAGCACTAAAACCGCCGGGATGCTGAATCCGGCACTAATTTGTCACATTTGTGGAGGATTATCTTAAAGTTTGAAAAAAAAAGAGAGAGGTTTAAGGATTTAGAGTATAAATATCAACACTGACTCTCTCTCTCTCTCTCTCTCTCTCTCTCTCTCTCTCCAAATTACTAATCCCTTCCACTTCCTGTAAACCAGGATATTAGGAGAATTAGCCCCTCCTCCTCTTGTTGTCTTGTCCAACTGTTTCATCTTTTAGTGTATTTGTTAATGGTGACAAATGGATGGAGAAACCGACCCAGTGGAGGATTGTGGTTGAACTGGGAAACTCCCATGTGGTTTTATTAGTGTAGTTATTAGAGGTCTTATTTATCACCATGACAACCACAGCTTTCTTGTTAAGACTTACAATGTGCATCTCTTGACTAAACACAGCTGGACTTCATGCCCCTTAATAATTCAATTCCAGGGAGCATTGATCTTAAAAAGTCTTAAACTTGTCTTTCTTTGTGCCTCTTTTCCCCCTTTTGGTCCAAACATCTCTCTCTGTCTCCCATCCCCCTCTCCCTCCACATGCAGCAGTGCTATCACACTGTCTGATTAATACCTATACCCAGGATGAGGAGGGAGGGAGGTGGAGGGAGGAGGGGGAGAAAGAGCAGGGCTGCAGTTATTTTGGCATCATCATATATAGTAATTTTAGTTTCCACAATACAATACAGCAGGTTTCTGGTCGATTCACCAGTTAAGTGATGGCAACACAGACAAACACATTGTTTGGTTACGGAGAACTATTTTGTATTTTATCATCTTCCATAACTACAGTTATATAACTGCAACTAAAGTCTGAGGTAAAGAAAAATCTGTCAAGAGAAGATGCTTTCAAAAATAATGAAATTAAAAGTTTCTAAATATCAAAAAAATGTACTATAAAGAGCAGTAATGTAAAACACTGCAACTAAGACCAAATTTATATAAAGAAACTGCTCAGTACTGTAAATGTATGAAAAGCTCTGCTGAAATGGTGCATTACTGCAGCTAGCTAGCGAGCTAAGTGGATGCTAGCTAGCTAACATCACTTGTTTAGCCAGCCAGAGCTACCGTTAGCAGCTGAAGTGTTTCCGGCTTCCTCTGGTAACACAAACAGGCTCTCCTTTGTATAATGTTAAACTTTTTCAACTTTTCCCATGATGCCGCTGGCCAGGTTCGCGTCGCCACCTATCACATCATGCCGTGTGCATGTGGGATAGTAGGCCGCTAGCATGAAGACTGACCTTTAGGAACAAAAAGCTGTATGGCTGATATGTTTTTAATTTAACATTGTTAACTCAATATGGCTGATGGGGACAGTTTATTTTTGGAACTATTTCAGGTGAGCAGCTCATGGTAGCTTGTGAAACTACACTTTCTAAGCAGCTTCTGCAACACTGTAGACTTCAAAGTCTCTCTCTCTCTCTCTCTCTCTCTCTCTCTCTCGCTCTCTCCACCCAATCCCATAAACCCCGCTAGGCATGCTGGCACACATGCAGCTTGACTCATCAAACTGTCCATTAAGAGTCAGCACTACGTTGCACAGCAGCAGCAGCAGCCCGGTGAATGTAGTGAGGTAGTTTCTGACTCGTCTCCACCAATACACGGCCGAGGACGCGATGCGCTGCAAGATCAAAACCATCACCTGACATTTCACGTTTGACGGACGCAGCTCGATCCATCGCCCAACAACAATTCAATGAAAACATGTATTCATCGTTTCATTCCCACAGCTGTCATACGTCAGACATATGGGGCACGTAATCGTCACCTCCCTTCCTGTTCGTTGAACCGGCATGATTTAGCTTCAGCTGTCTCTTGGAGAGGAAACCAGGCCTGGGTTTTGTTTTGCTCCGCATCTCAGCAGCTGATCCCCCTCTGCCGCTCCACGCTGCAAAAAATAACAGTGGAGGGTTGAGGAAAGCGAGTTTATACCGCATTCTCTTCTTCTTCTACTGTCTTGCTTAATATTATCATGTTAAAATGACCTTCAGCTTTGTTTTCCATTCATGTTATTACAAGTTGTATCCCTCCCGACACGGTACCTGTAGGGCCGTAGGTACACCTGCTGTGTCTATAATATAATGCCACATATTGATATTTTTATAACTTTTTTCATACATACACACATATTTTGTTTTTTCAGTATTTCGGTATTTGCTCATAGTTTTTTCTTCTTGTTTCTACTAACGTACCCTCTCAACACCCATACATTTTCATACTTTCATTCATTCTTTTCAACTCAACATGTTCTCGTGTTGAACTTGTCAGGTGCGTCTTTTTGTATGACTTTATTTATCTTTTGCTCTGTTCTCATGTGTATTCTGTTGTATCTGGCTACTATTTGCTGCTGCAACCCCCCAGTTTTCCCACGGGGGCCATTAAAGTCTCATAGTTTCTATTACTGAAACTTATTACACCGTGAAACAGTGGAGAAAGTGATTTCCTTTTGTATTCAGACTCATCAAAAATACTGTAACGTGTTCAAAGTCAGGTTAGATTAGTCGCTCTGTAGCCAGAAGGTGTCCAAGTGTCCTTGAGCAAGACATTGAATCCCTACCAGCTCCAGGGGTGCTGACCTCTGACCTCACAGGAGGGGGGCAGGACAAAAGACAGCTTTCCTCCCGAGGGTGCAAAGAGTACTAAGAAAATTATTTGGGTCTTTGAATATATGAAACCAATATTTGACTGCAGCCGACGTTAATTTCTCTGGTGGAAAGATGACTTGTGTCACGACTCGTTCGTTACAGGACACACAAACAAGCGGGACGATCTTAAGACGGGCTTCTTTCAAGATTGTTTCTTTGTTTCGCCATCGCCACCATTCAGGCTCAGGTTCTCGATAACCCGAGCTCACAGATCTTGGAAGACGCTCGATAAGCCTGAAAAACCCTCTTTGTTTCTGTTTGCAGCGTGCCTGCAGGGCGACTCTGCAGCCTGAACATTGTGAACATTGTGCTTGTGTGTGCATGTGTACACTCACACACAAATGCAATGCACCAGGATGCGTTCATGCGTGCTGTGTGTGTGTGTGTGTGTGTGTGATGGTGTTTGATGGTAGGCTATTTTAAATCTCATCCTATTGTTCTCAGCCTCTGAAGCCTCTGGTTCCCTACCAGAGGATTCAGGTGCAGCAGACGGAGGCTGGCAGGATCCATATTTTTCTGTCTGTGGTGGCAGAGATCCTCGAGAGTGGTCATTTTTAAAGTCATGTTCCACAACATTTTCATATAAATAAATATGCTACTATCACTGGTTCACTGGACCTGGTATCACTCTACCGGGTCACGAAGCTTTTCCATGTCCTGTTCTAAACACCCGGTGTCAGGTAGGTCTTTCCTGGGAGAAATCCTCTTGACAGGAAGTGATGCGTTTTATGTTTCAACAGAAGAACTGGATAGTTAGCATGAACAGCACAAGACTCAACATGTCTTGTGGCTGCATTGCATTCTGGTTTATCTCGGCTACTGCATTGCATTCTGGTCTATCTGGGCTTCTGCATTGCATTCTGGTCTATCTTGGCTACTGCATTGCATTCTGGTCTATCTGGGCTTCTGCATTGCATTCTGGTCTATCTTGGCTACTGCATTGCATTCTGGTCTATCTTGGCTACTGCAATGCATTCTGGTCTATCTGGGCTTCTGCATTGCATTCTGGTCTATCTTGGCTACTGCATTGCATTCTGGTCTATCTTGGCTACTGTCGGTAGAGAAATTGGTCTCTCTTCTCTCCTCCGATGGATTTCTCCTGTATGATTGTTGATCGTCGGTCTAGAAAGAAGCCCTTGCTCTTTGATTCTGATTGGCTGACACCAAAACCTGACGGTTACCATTGATGTTTTGGGTCGCTGGAACATTGTCTGATATCAAACACCATTGTAGCTGCTGGAAATATCCCAACGTCAGCTACATTTGGCATTTTATCAACAGGAATATGAAAAATACATCCCCAAACATCAAACCACAAGAGGAATGCAAGGTACTTCGCCAACAGCTGTAATCTCTCTTTTATTACTCTTTTGAGCGCAACATGAAGCACCTTGCAGAGTGGAAGGTTCAGAAATAGACGCTTTTCCTTGGGCTGCAGAGCAGCACGAAGCAAGGAGGTATGTATTTGTATCTAGGTCCCATATGTAATTTCTTTTAGTGCAACAGAGGAAGTAGTGTGAAGGCAGGAGAGAACAAAAAAGCTGACCTACCTCTG
>OOFE01042248.1:6731-24845 GCA_900323365.1 Monocentris japonica | reverse complement strand
AAGAAAATCATATCCCAGCCTCAATCGCCTCGAGCAATATGGAAGCTACTGCAGGTATGAGGGGCAAGTTGCGAAGGGTGAAGCAAGGATATGGGTATTTAAAGTGTAACAAGGTCACATCAAAGAATCACACCTACACGCCCATAATAAAGGGGGAATTTAGAACGAGGTCAAACTGTGAGTGCAAGTGCGGTGTGTGTCTGTGTTTCTGTGAATGACTGTGAGTGTGTGTGTGGGCGTGCTGTGTGTCCCTACCTGCCTTATCACTGGTCCTAATTTGACAGCCCCTCCGTCACAGTGCTTGGTGTGCCCCAGCTCCAAGGACACCGGGGAAGTTGTCAACATCATCCTCCAGCAATTAGTGCCATGCAGGAGCTACACACTGTTGTGGGATTCCCAGCATTAAAACTGTATGGATGATGATGATGTAACAGTACATTAATGACCGGATCGCTGCTGCTTCTTCTTCATCAGTATTTCATTAACATCTCCTTCTGTTTTCTTCTCACCCTCCTGTGATCAATCCCTCTCACAGCTTTTTTTGGGTGCCTCCGTATCTCTCTCCTTTTCAGTCTGTCTCCCTATTCATCTTTCCCCCTTTCCTTCCTTCTTCTGTCTCACCAAAGAAGCATTTGTCTGACTCATCCCCGGCTAATGAGGAGTAGGGTGAGGACGGGAGGAGGGCAGGAATGGGGGCTGTGACTCATGTCTCATCTGACTTGAGATTAAGCCTGTGAACGTGGTTATTTCTTTTTGTTTTTATCTTTCTTTCACTTCTTCTTGTCTTCCTCCAAACTTAACTGGTAATAATTACTGGATTCTATTGATCTGTTTTTGCTGTAGTTTAAGATTTTATTAGGAGTTACAGGAGGTACAGTGTTGAAATAAAGGACTTAAACCTGACAGGGCTGTCTTAGGAAAATGGTTTCAGCTGCAAATAATAGGTTGCAGCCAAAATAAACTGAATACAAAGAGAAAAATAGAATATCAACCACAATATAGCAAATAGCAAAACAAACATACACAACCAACAATTAACAAGACTAGAACATGTCAAGTATAATGAATGAATGCGAAGTATGGGAAAAAAGTATGGATCACAGCATTATTAGGTGTGCATGATAACAGCAGTAGCTCTTACTGAGAAAAGTGTCATAACTTGCATATACCAATATACAAGATAGAGTGTAGTCTGCTATATATAGGAGAATACAATATGAAGCATAAATACTGTAAAAGCACTGGCTTTGTTCATGCTGGTGGTTTTTATTAGAGGAGGGGGCACAGCTGCTGTCCATGGTCCTGAGAATGTAATTCTAGCCTGGAAATGAAATCAGTCTTTCCATTCAATTGTGCCAAGCATACTTGAACGTATACTAAACATCAAGTAAGGACTGAGCTCTGGAATGTCCCAAGTCACTGTGATTTGTTTTCCCGGCCGATCACTATTGTTGTCTTATTTCCCACGGTAAAGACTGTGTATTTGTTGAAAGCAGGTTTTAACTGTGACTTTGCTATCGGGAGAGGAGCAGTTTCCAGGAAAAGCATCAGGCTGGCCCAGATGTCAGCTTAGAGGAGTTTTGTATGCGTAGCTGGGCTTGCTCCATCTTTCACACACACACATTCACACACACACAAATGCACGTGCACACACACACACTTCCTGGGGTTTTGTATGCATAGCTGTGCTCTCTTGTGAACAGAGCTTACTGGTATTAACCCAGTTTCAGTTTTCACGCACGGAAGCCCTTTCCTGGGGGAGCAGCCTTGTGGGATAGAGAGATGGAAGAGGCAAGAAGGATGGAGTGAGGGATTGAGAATGTTTGTATGAATGTCAGTGCCTTTTCAGTGAGCAGAAAACAAAAAGCAAGTTCTCCCAGACCAGTGGTTTCCAAGGAAACTGTGCTGAATGAAAGATTGTTGAAAAAAGGTCACCATGGGAGGTGACCTCCCACAGTATTGTGGCTGTCATTGTCAAGCCAAAGAAATTCACATCTTTTAAAAGCTTAATGCTTTGTCTGTTAAACCATCAGTGGTTCATGGTACTGTGGAAGAGATGATAATGGATAGTGTGAATGGCAGGGATATAGCAGCTCATAGTTTGTAATAATTTCAATGGTCAAATTTGCACAGTTAGATCTATTGCTACTATCAATTTAATCTGTTACACTCTTAGATCATAGATGCTTGGTAGACAAAACTGGTAAACAGTAATTTTTCTTCCAGGTGGTGTATGTACGTTTATTTTTGTGTGTGCCCAACCCCAGCTGCAGCTGAGCCAGGAGTGCATGCGTGCCATGATGAGGATGACTTACTGTCCCCACTGCCGTGGCATGGCCTCTGCCAGACCGTGCGCCAACTACTGCAGCAATGTAATGAAGGGCTGTCTGGCCAACCAGGCCGACCTCAACACAGAGTGGAGGCATCTGGCAGGTGGGGAACACACACACACACACACACACATGCTTATCCATGTAGGCATATGCTCACACAGATTCACCAGACACTTACGTTAAATTGTGTAGTGAATAACTATCCAATTGTACTTCTGAATCATTTCACCATTTATTTCACATCTCTAACATCACCAACTTTGTATTCTACCAATGCACTACACATTAAACATTGAGTGACAGCTCCTCCATGGTGACTATGCCTCCTGTCTGTGTAGATACTATGATGCAAGTGGCTAACCGCTTTGATGGCCCATCTGGTGTGGATATTGTGGTCCTTTCCCTCCCCAATCGCATATCAGAAGCCATCTCTACCATGATGGAGAACATAGACACTGTCAACAGCAAGGTGAGAACACACACATTGGCACACACACATATACAAACTGACAAATGGTATAACAATATATTGAACAAAATACATGAATAGATCAGACTCCCCAGATGCCCCTGCTATATTTGAACGATTACTGATCACTAATACTCATCATCCGGTAATAACTGATGCTTTATTGATTCCCTGTTGGGAAATGATCTTGCCTCCCTCCACAGGGAGGCCAAAGGTCAGGGTCAGCTACAGAACAGCATCCTTGAAGCTGGTAGGGATTCAGTGTCTTGCTCAAAGACACATCACCAAGGCAGATTGCCAACATGGGGGCTTATACCTCCGGTTAAAGGACCTGTCTCCCTACTCCCTTAACACCTATCCCACCACTGAATTTATGCTGTTGCAATGCTCCACATGCCTGGTTTAAAATAGAGAGATGTGAGTCATGACAGAGCCTGCAGGCCAACCATTCACTTCTCTGTTTAATGGTGTTTCAGCTACACATTTATGCGATTCTTAAAAGGCAGTGGCAGCCATGAAAATCTGGCTATGCTGTTTGATGAAGGTGGAAAACACTGTAGATAGTGAGAAGGAAGACAAAGCTTCCTCTGTGCTGGTTTGCTGTTAAAAGAGCCTGGCTTGGGTTGAGCCACAGCCTGGCAGACTGCCTTCTTACTGGTCATATTGGTTCAGTACAGGGATCACTTTACCAGCTCCGATTTCTAATCTTCATCACGAGGGGAAAGTGCTGAGCCGATCCCATAGAGGTCAATTGGTGTCCATAGTCTGGTATTATATTAGACACTAGTGTAGCACAGATTATACCCTATTTCCATGATCTGTCGACGTCCAGCTCAAACCTCATATATCAGTAATATCAGTTAACTATTACTTACTGTCCCTATAAGAACATCCAGATTGCAGACATGGAACTGGCTGTGATTGCCTCAGCAACATAACATGGGTGTTTTGGGTATTTACTAATATGCTTCAATGCAACATGCAACATCAATGTGCCATCTGCCACTAGTCTTATAAAAGAACCAATGTCATATGACTATTTTTCAATCTCCTATGAACCACATAGCACCAACTAGTTTGGTGACAGGCATGACTGGAAGCTTGAGACAGGTTTATGTTATAATAATACATGTTGAGGTAGAAAGGCTTGGGACTCTCATAACAGGGTACAATGGATGACACTCTAGTGTTACTGCATTTCCTACACTGCATTGACAAATAGTAAGCCGCATGGGGAGAAATTGTATTATCTCAGGAGTGAACCCTTCTGCTGTAGCAATGTGGTGATTCACTCCTGAGGTTATACGAGTACCATTCATTATTCTTGGTCTTCAAGTGTAATAATACACTCAAAGATACTTTCTGTAGTTATGGAAAAAAAAGTTGCCTAGCAAACTGCAAAATCAAGCAAAATATTTTGCTTGATGTTAGTGATGTTATATGTTAGTATGGGTTTATAGGATTCTATTCAGAGAGCTGGTAATTGTATTTCAGTCCTGTCAACACCAACCCCAATAAAGATTATATACAGTACAGAGTCGAAGCTACATATGGTAAGAGAGTAAAGTTTATAGGGCGAGTCTGAAACGTTAAGGTTCATGTTTCATCCAGACTAGCTGCAGAGGAAGATGAATCTGACGATAAGGCACTGAGATCTATTTTGGCCTTGCAGTGTTTTGAGAGCTGTGGGGCAAACTTTAGCAGGGATTTTAAAGCTGCTTCTCTCTCTTTCAACATTTAATTTCCTCTTGATAACCCATCCCTCTCCCTTCCCTTTCTCAATTCCTTTCCTCTTCTGCATCTGTCAATTTCTCCTACCCCCAGTTGTTCCAGGCATGTGGGAACCCCAGAGCGGGAGGAACCAGCACCACAGGACTGGAAGAGGTGATGAAGAGAGGGAAGATCACAGTGGAGGACAGAGTGGGAGCCAGCACTGGCAAACTGGAGAAACTGGTGAGCAGACTGAATCTCTGTCCTTGTTATTGCACTCTGACGGTCTGTTCTGTCCTAATCAGAGTGATGGTTTATGATGCACGAGCTATTGCTGATCATGGTCAGTTAAATACCTTTTTTCTGTTCATTTCAGCTTTACACAAAAGACTATGGGATTAGATGGAATGAATGCTTGGATGGATAAATGACTGAGTGCCTGAATTAGGAAGTGGCGAAAGAGGAGGAGAGTATTAGTCAACTCCCCCTGCTATTTGTTGGTTATTATTTTTATTATTATTGAGTTTACCCTCATGTTATGATTTTAGGAGAGCTACAAAGCTACAAATGACCACATTGCCTTCTACTTTCCCTCAGGTTTCTGATGTGTCCAAGAGGTTGAGGGACATGCAGCCATACTGGGTTTCTCTTCCAAGTGTCCTCTGCAGTGACAGAGTTGCCACCGGAGCAGGGGCCGAGGATAAGTGTTGGAATGGCATGAACCGTGCCAGGTAGGCCCCATAAACTCTTTAAGAGATTTAGTCCAAAATGAGATATCCATTGTGAAAAAATGGAAACCCAATCTTATGAAATGACTGGTATGCAAGTGTAAGCACACTGTGGGCCACTACTGAAGTGATGAGTCATAGTAAGACCTTAGCTTACAAAACAGATATGGTTTTGAGGACATAATCATCTGTTTTCAAAACACTGAATGACGAGTTTCAAGTGTCAACATTTTTCCAACATGGATTTATAGAGTTGAAATAAACCCTTTCACCCTTACTTTGTTCTTTCCTCAATGACACAAATGTACATTTCCGTGATTATCTGTGACATTGTAAGGGTGATGAGAAGTGTGAGATTATTTGTTACACCTATGATTTAACCTGTGTGTGTGTGTGTGTGTGTGTGCCAGGTACCTGCCTGAGGTGATGGGCGATGGCCTAGCCAGCCAGATCAACAACCCTGAGGTGGAAATTGACATCACCAAGCCAGACATGAACATACGCCAGCAGATAATGCAGCTGAAGATCATGACCCACCGCCTCAAAAATGCTCTCAACGGCAATGATGTGGACTTCCAGGACACCAGTGAGTGCATTTACTGGGCACAGATCTGAGATAGGCATATTTCTCTGTTAGTACCAGTAATTTAGAACAAAACCAATCTATAATGAGTTTCTAAAGATCATTCAGAAGAAACTTCAACTGCAGAGTCTCTGTAATACCCAGATGATTCACTGATGAACTAAAGCTTTCCACAAGTTCTAGATTGAGAGGATTAAAAGTCTATTACTGTACATCTGTGGATTTAGCTCACTCTTTCATATCAGTTAACTACACAGACAGTGTAGTGGCAGTGCAATTTTAGGATTAAGCTGTAGGTATACTAGAGAAAAAAAAAAACGCGGTCTAAATCATAATGCCACTGAATATTGAGGTCATATTTTGTACCACATTATGTAAGTATCATTGGGTGATTACTGGCAGTAAAAGTCTAATCCTTTTTTCTGGGGCATTCACCTGGGGGTCAACCTCATATTTCATAAAGCATTAGTAAAGCAAATGTACAGGGACTGTACTATATTAAATTTATGGAGTAACATGAGTACATTTTAGCATCAGTGATGTACTGTTAGGCTCAAGTCCTTTTCTTCCGCCCCTCTCTGTGCAGGTGATGATGTGAGCGGTTCAGGAAGTGGCATGTGCGCCGATGATATGTGTCCCCGGGGTCCGCGCCTTATTGTCCCCAGCACGGACCAGCCCAAACTGTATGCCTACCCTCCAGAGAACAAGAAGGTGGTGAGAGGCTTGGCCAACCAGAACCTCCCCAGCATCACCATCTACCTGCTGTCATTGGTCACTTTGCTGCTCCGGCGATAATTGACAGGGGAATTCACCCATCGGGACTGAGTTTGGGACATGGTGGGGGGGGTGGGGAATGGCTGAAAGGGCGGAAGGAGAAGTTGGGGGTTAGTTACTTTGCCAAAACTAAATAAATATAAGGAAACAACAAAAAAATACTTGGATGGACTTCCTTTTGGTCTCGGATTAGAACAAAATGGAATGATGAGTATTCATAGATGTTTTGGTTCTGCTCTTGTCTTTTATTTCGTGCTATATTATGACACCATTAGAGCTGGTCTTTTCGCATCTTCTAATGTTTTGTTTCTGGTGTTTGGGTTCTCTGAGATTATATCTGTACCTAAGACATGTGTAAGACTATAGAGCTAACACTATGCTGGTGTTGACACCATGGGGAGAGGGAAGGGAGAATGGGGCTTTGCAGCACGCTGAGCCAGATAGTTGTTATTCCACTCCTTTAAAACCACATTTATGTTCAGTAGGATTATTTATTTATTAATAACAAAGAACAATAGATCCCAGAGTGGTTTCAGCACTCCCCAATATTTATAGAAAACCACAAACTCAAATGAAATAAACTATTGATGAGTTTTAAAGGAGGATAATCTGGACAGCACAGCCCTGAGTAAGACCCTCCAAACCTCTTAACGCATTAAGCCCACATCATTACACTCACACACACTCAAAGAGAGGAAGAGAGCGCTCTGCATCAGCACTTTCTGCTGTTTCATCATGTAAGCTGTAATAATAGCCGCGATCACATTCACACAGACATGATCCTCTACTGTGGGAGTAATGTGACCCTTCCACCACTCCATCCATCCACTCATCCCTACATTCCCCCTCCCTCATGCTGGAGTTGATCCTTCTCTCCAGGCCCTGCAGGCTGTGTAGGATCAGGTGGGGAGACTGGTGTAAGCAAAACACGTGCTAGGCTAGGCCAGATGGTCTCAGATGACAGCACCTTCCCACTATAGAGCACTGTATGGGGAACGGGGGTGTCATTTTAAGATTGCCCTCGCAGCAAAGGATTGACAGTTTATGACATTGGAAACATGTAGCGGTAAATAGAGATGAACTGTATGTCCTGTCCCACAGAAGCAGAAGCAGAGTGCTGTCATGTAGTGCTTTTTTGCCTATTCATTCTATGTGGCAGCAAAGCAAAGACATACATCATTGGTGTGCCATTTCATGATCCCTGCAAAATCTCTAAGACTAGCATCATAATTGCACCCAGCAATGGTATATATTTTTTTCTATATATACTATATCACAGTTAAAGCCACACCATGGAGCGCACTGCACTAGACTATAACCACTTGTTCTATTGCAGACAATGTATAAACCTTTGACTGCTCCTCTGTTTTCCAGAAAAAAAACCTAACCTACATTAATTTGTGTTGGCCAGATCGCTGTTACACTACAGCTCCTATTTCTTTTATTTTCATTCATTATCTGCCAAACTATCTAAATCTTCCATTTCTCAGCCCCTCCTCCATATATCAGTGCCTCCTTCTTCCCACCCTCCCGCCACCTCTTCCCCTGTTCATCAGTTGTAATGACCTTCAAAGCGTTCCCCTTGCCTTTACATGACGGCGAGGCAATGTGACAATGACACAGTGCTTCATTATATATCAACCTTATTGGGAATGTTGTGGTAACACAGTGTAAGGCTTTGCTGATGAGAAGCTTGCTTGGAGGAAACATGTACCACATTTTAATTCAAAGAAATATCAAAGCTCTCGTATTTTAGAATGCTGTGTGGAGGATGGGACAATGGCTGTGTGTGTGTGTGTGTGTGTGTGTGTGTGTGTGTGTGCGTGCGCATACGTGTTTCTTTGAGAGATGGAGCAAAAGAGAGAAAGTGAGGATCGAGCCTTTATAAATCTTGCTTTAGTGACACAGACAGTATTGAAATGTATTGCATTGAACTGCCTGTTGGCTGACTGAGTGCTATTCAACTCACAGCAATGGAGGATATTAAGAAATATATCCCATCTTTCACAAAAATTTCAACCCCATTAATAACTCCCAAGAGACTCTGTGTTGATATTATGTGAGCTAGCACGTGACAGTGAAATGATAGGAATGAGAAGATGCAAAAGGACGCTCAGGCTCTATGTACCTAAACATGGCTTCAGTTGCACACTGGGACAGCCCACTATATCCCCATTGTGTAACTACATCTGATATGCACCTCTATTATATCTATTGGATACATGGCTGTGCTCTGAACAGTGGTCAGGTTTGTCGTCATAATGTGTTGCCTGCCAGATTATCTTGATTGCATTTTTTTTTTGATAATGCTTTAATAATGAGTGCTCTGTGTGTGTGTGTGTGTGTGTGTTGTCTGTCTGTCTGTCTGTCTGTCTTTATGTTGGTCCCTGGTTTAGAGATCTGCCTGTGACTGCCTTTGACACCTTGTCCAGGGTTGGGGTCAATTCAATTCAATGAATTTTAAAATGACAGAAAGAACAATATTAAAAGTCCCAATTCAAAATGACCTTTTGTATGTAAAGAAAAGAAAAATAGCAAGAGCTTCTTTTTTGGGGGGGCTTCTTTTTTGTGACCCTCTAGAGAAATTTGAATCTGAATGTGAAGTTACAAGTTATGTCCTGTAAAGAACAAGAAATGACTCCAACTGTGATGGTGACATTCCAATTCAGACAACTAGCAACTTTAAACTCACTTCACTTTCAATGGCTATGCCTCACTATGTCATCGGCCGAAATTTGCACACCCCCTCCTTCTCTCCTCCTTCACCTTTTGATCTCATTAGTTTGTTGTTCCCCTCCCTTTTTTAAACGCTGCACTTTTATGAGGCCAATAAATGGCATTGTCTGCACAAAGACATCACTAGATGGTCGATCAATAGGTGAGTCAACGCCTTCCAGAAACGGCTATTGATTGGAGATGTGTGTATGCAGATAGATATGGACCAGCAAGATGCCTCCTGTTCGACTATGGTGAAACAGCGTACACACATCAGGGGCCATGAGTACCACTAGCTCCCCTCATGAGCTGAGGAGCAGGAGGGAAGTTGCTCCAAGGCGCTGATTTAAAATCAGTGTATGCTCCCCAATCCTACCATCACTCAATAGGTTGGGGAAATGCTAAACTGATCCTAGGTCCTAGCATTTACAGACAACTTTATTCTACACTGAGTTGAATGTGGCAGGCATTTCGAAAGGTGCCGATTTATGAGGAAAAAAATTACTCTTGTAATTTTTTGTTGTTCAATTTTATTTTGGTTTTGTTGTTATCAGAAACCTATGGAGAGTTTGTGTTTATGGTGAAGATAGATGCCAGAAAGAGGTTGAAAAATACAAATGTGTCATTTGCTGTTGTTTGTTTCTGGAATCTTGTGTCAATTATATACGTTGTAAGATTTTCAAGATGCCTGTGTCCAGTTTATTTCATATGGTGCGTGTGTGTGCATGTGTGTGTGATTAAATTAAATCCTATTACTGATTCCTTTATACCCACACCTCTGGAAGATCTGAAAGAATTTGAATTTACAACACTTATTTGGCCTTTGTTATACCATTAAAACTGTACCGAGAACATGTAGATCTATTGTAGCTCTACGTCGTGAGGAAGAAGTGTTTGGTCTACTTGGAGCTGACCATACCATCTGCCCAAGTTGTTTCCCAGAGCACACCGGGGCACATTGCCACCTAAAACGGGCCAATGCGCTCCAGTAATGATGTCAGAGGTGACAGCTGCTGTCTGGTCTGGCCGCTCAAGAGGAACTGCCACACGTTCAGAGCACACTAAATGCCTTCTCTCTGTGTGCACTGTGTAGACACTGAAATTATCATCTCCCCCAGGATGATTTCAACAATGTGTACTTGACCATGATCCTATGGAAGAGTGAGATGCCATGCTCTACATATAGCACAGTTATAAAGTATTGTGAGTACAAAGCACTCGTATTATGAGTATGGAGTTGTTTGTGTTTGTAGTGAGGGGCAGCATTATTTCCAAGTCTGTCATCAGCTTACAAACTGTATAAGCAAAAAAAAAATGCCATGAGAAAAGGGAACTTGCAGTCAAGTCAGAGCAACAATATTTAACCAGCATCAGCATTTAAGCGCGTCACAATATATTTGAGCACAGGCAATCTCAAGTGCTCCTTTTCTCTATGTATACAGTCCCAAGATACACTGAGTTTCAGTCTGTCCTTCTAGGTTGACCTTGTTCACACCGAAGACACTGTTTGATGTCACAACACAGGGGGGCATTTAAAGACACTGACAGACCTGGCAGTGCGTGCCATTCTGTGATGTAAATAGATAAAGTTTTCAATCTTTACAGAGATTTACTGCCTCCATTCTCTTTTCACCCTCTAGAGTGGAAAAGTACATTTTGTTTCAGGCAATGGGAGTAGCTTATCTTTTCAAGTTTAGAATGTACACAAATGAACTCAACAATCCCAGCCCAGATCAATTTTAAAATCAACATTTATTACTCCACTCTTAAGGAGAGAACTGCTGTATCATGTCATTACTAGTCAGTGATAAAATCCAGATCGTAAGTGAATTGAACATATTTCATTTACTACAATTATTAGTCCTCTTTCTGGAATTTGTCTCCCACGAGTAGTTGCTTATGTGCACACATATGGGCATGCACACACGTGCACAGGCGCACATTTGGACACACGTGCACACATACACACTCCCAGCTATTGATCGTGTCTGAAGCTTTTCACCCTCTCCCTTACTCACAACACACACAACACACACATGCACACACGTTATTCTCAGCCTTTCAGCTTCCTGCTTGCCCTTTTGTTCAAAGCACATTTATGAGTGACTGATTCATAACCGTGCATGGCTTTCCTATTTGAAATATCAGCTCAACAGGGCAGAACACTCAACACTCGACTTGTCAATAAAATCTCCCCATCTTAATACAACCTGAACTTGGCTTTTAGGCTCCAGATGTTTTTACGTGCTTTCAGGATTGTGCATTCAGTGGCTTCTGAAACTCATTAAAGGACATTATACGCTGAAATCTAATGAAAACAGGGGAGAGCAACTAATTGGGTAGCTGGATTAGTTCAAAGAAATGTAATCCCTGGCCTAATAGAGAAAATTGGATTTTTGTCTTCTTATTTTGTTCTCAGCAGCAGGTGCCATGGTAAACCTACCAAATCTTCAAACGTGACCTTTGTGAATGTTTGATAGAGTATTTGGAGTAGTTGTAGGTTTATTTTATTGTTTTAGCTGCTCTCTCCCATCTACTTTGAACTTGGATTACACAGAGAATCCATGCAGGCTTTCAAATCAAAATAACAGGGATTCATAAATCAGGAGAAATCCCCTCCAACTTTTAACTTCAGCATCAAGTCTGGAAGTTGAGCCAAAGAGACAATGAGGCACTCTTTTCTCCAGCTAAATCTCTCTGCATGGCTGCAAACGTACCCTGTGCTCTTAGACTTATTCTTTCAACCTTATTCTGTTAGATCTGCTCTGTAATTGAA
This sequence comes from Monocentris japonica, assembly GCA_900323365.1. Lineage (NCBI taxonomy): Eukaryota > Metazoa > Chordata > Actinopteri > Trachichthyiformes > Monocentridae > Monocentris > Monocentris japonica. Next base: position 12,757 of record OOFE01042248.1, on the reverse strand, counting down.
CTAAAGTCTCTCTCTCTCTGATATCAAGCTGTCTAAAGAGTTGCTACATTATTATATCAGTGGTTGTACTCTCTAGATCAAGGGCTGCAGATCATTGTTTCTGTCAGATGTCTGAAAATGAGAGGGATCTCACTACAGAAAGTCCCCACTGGCATATTTTTACTTCAGGTTAAAAAGTACACACTGCCACCCAGTGGAAAAGGACAGTCATTACAATGTCAGAAAACATGAAACAGCACAGACAATACAATCAAAGCTGGTGCCAGAGCCATCAGGTCTTTATGGGTTGAAATGGAAGAAATGGTCATAAGAATGTGGGTCTGTGGGCTGGGAGATATCTCAGGCCTGCATGGATGATGTCTGTGCGTGACCTGCCATCCTCTTCATTCTGCACTGGCAACATATAGATAAGTGGACCAGTAGAATCTGAACTGAACACAATCCCTCAGCTACAGCAGAACTAACATATTAACATTAGCTCGTTTATATTGAATGAAGCCCCAGTCGGTGTGTAACTCACAATCTCTGAGTCCAGTGTTGGACGCAGCGGTGGTCCTGTTGGCAAAGACCAACCTCTCTTTCCTGGATCAGAGGAGAGACACAGCATATCCATTCTCATAACCAAATGATATATACTTTATTAGAACCAAATCAACCAGTCCACCAGAGAGGACATCATGAGCAAAAAATGGGTGAGTACTTTCTGTTGATTTTGTGTAATAGTGGGAGTTTCCTTGTTGAAATGAAAACAAACATTAAGTTAAAGCCCCCCTACACTGGCCTCACAGCAGGGGCGGTCTTACTCTTTAAAATTCAATCTTGAGTCATGGCCACCCCCCCAACTCAGTCAGTACAGTATACCACTTGACTTTTGACTTTGACTAGAGAGCAGTAAAAACATGACGCCAAGCATCCCAAGTGATACAGACAAACAAACAAACAAAAAAAGAAAATAAAAGCTTTGTTGACACCTTTGAAGTATATAGAAATAATGTATAGAAATAATGGATTGAAAAGAGTAAAGGTTGGGATTCATTGGGCCCCAAAATCAATAAGTCCACCCCTGCCTCACAGACAATATGAACATTTTCAAACAAGCAATGTGAGTAAATCATTGGTTTACAAGGCAAAGTACGAGTGACAACTGATTTCTACCAATCAAAAAAGACATAACTGATTGGCCTCGCCCTAGCACACCTAAGCCTCGTTTTTAATGGGACTGTGATTGGTGGAAATAATCACTCACTGATATGCTTTCTGAGAGGTTGAGAAACTTGAAAGGGCGATAATGGAGGAGGACTTTAACCTGCAAATGTTTAGTGTAGATCTGGAATACATTTTAATGTCCCTAACATGCTATTCAATAATGTTCTCAATAGAATAGGAGAGCAGAGAGGAGAGCAAGCAAGTCCCAGAAGACAACACTCTCAACTTATTCATTTTGTGTGTGTGTCTTGCCTATGTATATGTGTGCATGCAAGTCACAAGTCTATGTTTTGACCTGATGCTTTTGTCGTGGTGATCCGATTTCCTTTGTCGAACGCTGTGCAGTTCCTGACTGTATTTCCGCCACATGGCCCTCAAGTCTTTGTGGTAGGCTGCCGAGCGTTTGTAGGCTTTACTCAGCAGGTCGCCATATGTCACTGAGTCAAGCGTGACATTACACACCATTAAGGAAGGACTGAGTGAGCGGACGCAGAGCTGCCTGACGCTGAAAGGTTGAAACTCTTTAAAATTAGCAAACTCTCGTTTGCTTGAAAAGGCCTCCAAAATGTTAGCTGTCTAGGAACTGAAAGACAAGGCCCTTATATTTCCTTGCATATATTTTATTTAACTTTACAAGAGACCAATTTCGGAGAATGTTTGATCAAAATGCACTTTTTTGATTCAATACGTACTAACTAAAATGACCCTTTTTAGGTAATATACCATTTAATGCTCTGAATGAGATATCAATAATTTATGGGGAAAAAAAAATGCAATTTTCTTTCCATGTTTTTCCATGTTGTGTCACATTCGACATTGACTATATACATTTGTAATGGTTTGGCTTGGCCCCGGGTCATGAAACATTTTCCACTGCCAACTGATTTCATGAGTCACAGCTTAAAAAAACCATAACGTTGGAGCAACCCTGGAGATGCAAGATTTCTGGTAAATAACAACACTATGCAAGTATCTTCTTAATACATAATGTACTTATTAGGATGTAACAATGCAATTTAAGTACAGTGCACAAATGTAATGTACTAGTATAGATACTTACAAAATACTTAATACTTTTCCATAGTTTAATACACAGGTTAATTGACCAGAATATTACACAGTAAAATGTTACCAAAGCACCTCTATTTGAGTTTGATTGAATATGTCAGGGGACACAGTGGCGTTTGTATGTTCTCCCCATGTTTATGTGGGTTTTACTTCATTTTAAACTTGGGTTCTTACTTATACCTGATAGCATGTCTACTATCAGACAGCACTGCTGAAAAACTTGCATGGAATATTAAAACTACCTAAGTCCCACCTTGGCCTAGAAAAAGGCAGACAGTGAATGGTCCTTTAGACCATGACACGTAATGTCCCACCACCTAGGCAATAACATGCACTACTCTGCCTGCCAACATCATTCTTACTTTATTCAGACAGTGCTGCATATAACTTTATTTACTTTATTTACCTGCTGCTAGCATCCTTGCATCATTTTGCCTCATGGCTCGCCTTTAGACGGCTCATACCTTCCAAATCCATGTTGACCAATGAGGAGCATATTAGGGAACAGTAGGGACATTAGACATTAGGCAGCGAGCCTCAAATTGTGTAAAGTAAAGTTACTTGTTACAACTTAAACGTTAAAGACATAATATCAGCATACCCTGTATAAAACGTAGATATTTAGCTCAGTGAGCAAGTAGTTAAGTCCGCAAACTCAAATTATTTCTGTCATGCCGTTGCAAACTGGGTCTTTGCCTTACTGTATTTACTGGTATACTTTGTTAGTGTACAAGTAACCTGATACTTGAATTTGACTTTTCAAACAAAATGCAACTAATTTAATCAAGTTTATTGCCCTTGCTTGTTAAACAGAAATGGTAGATAGAAAACACTAAGTGTGTACGTTATTTATTTTGGCGTTTAGGTTATCAGCCATTACCACCTTGACGAACACATTTCATTTCCTGTGGGAAACATTCACACTGAAATAGGGACGCACACACAGGGACAAAATAATGCTCAAGTTGATTTTAAATTTGACACTTCTCTCTATATATAGAAAGAGAAGTATCAAAGTATCATATTTAAAAACTGTCTCAATTCAAACCATCACGCCTACACCATAGCAGTTGTGTGTGTGTCCCCTGTCCCCTGAGGTATTCAATCCAAGATAATGACCCTCACCTGGGTTACAAGTCATTCACTCACCATTGGCCCAGAGAGCATCTGTATATAATACTACTGTATACTTAGCTACAATATCAGTCATGTGGGCATCGAGGGAAAACCAGTTGGAGCCCATGAAGGGTGAATGAAGGGTGAAGCTGCCAACCCGTTGTCTGTTCTCGAGACGAGATTTAGATATTGTGCTTGATGTGCTTGCATGCCCTCCATTTGACCAATAGACCACGCAGAGTGAAATACTTGTCACTTAAAACTGCATTGTTAGCTGCCCTCTGGCTGCAATGTCTGTGCATCAGCCATAGTTCATAGTTTTTCAGTGGAAGACCAAAGGGTTACATTCCAACCAAACCATGCATTTACACAGATCGTGTCCAGCTCTCTGCGTGGCGAGAATATGCTTCCATGCGCTGTTCAGCTCACTTATTTCTGTGTTGTGGTAGGGCATTAGGTAAAGCTTTGTCAAAAGAAAGATTGTCTCGCTGAATAGTCAAGGCTCTCTCTGGAACGCCCTCCCCAGCCATATCCACAAGATCAACACCCTCCCATCCTTCAAGAAAGCCCTCAAAACCCACCTCTTCAAAATCGCCTTCAACACCTAACCCCCACCCCCATCTCCCCGAACTACTGCTTCTCTGCTTCCATTCTAAATTCCCAACTTTCACTCCACCCTTATTTTAACTCTTTTTAATCTTTATTTTAACATATACTGTTATCCAATTAAAATGTATTTTATCTGCCGTTTATTTCTTATGCTTACTCATCTTCAGGGAATAATTCCTCCAGAGGGACTGAGAGCACACTCCACCAGGGGTGTATCTATGTCATGGGCACTTTTACAAGGCATAACTGTAGGGTATGTGTGCAGCCACTTCATGGGCAACACCGCACAATTTTGTCAGCTTTTATAGCTGACAATATAGCAGCTTCATCTCTTTCTCACACAGTATTGGCTGCGGCCAAACACTGACAATCCGGGAGTTTTAGGCATGACACACAGAGTAAGTGTTAATCATACCAGCTCAGCTATCATCAACACTAAATAATTTGTTCACATATCATCATTCCATAAGGCATTGTAGTCTTGCCTTGCTTACGTTCAACCTTGGAAAGGCCTTATGCTATTCCTATTATTTGTTGAGCTAGGAAGGCTGTGCTGTGGTGCAGCAAGGTGGGTTGTATTCATTGCAGCATAAGCCAGAATTCAAGTTTGAAATGAAGTAAAATGAAAGGGTTACATAGAAGGGTTAGATATTGATCCCCGGGCGGCAGGGGGGATTATGGATGTATGTGTTGTGCCGCAACCCAGGTTTTACAAATAGAGAATGAGAGTTCTTACTATGGAGGCTTTGCTGACACACATCCTGGGTTGAATATGCCATTAGAATGAAGTTGTCAGGCAGAGTAGTGCATATTATAGCCTGGGAGGCAGGACAATAAGTGTCATGGTCTAAAGGACCATTCACTGCCTGCCTTTTTCTTGGCATATTTGGGATATTTCATGCACATTTTTCAGTGGTGGACAGTCTTACAGCATAAGTAAGAACTCTTGTTCTCTTTTCATGAAACCTAGGTTGCTGCACAAGGTGGACTGGGGACTCTAAATTGCCCATAGGTGTGAATGTGAGTGTGAGTAATTGTCTAGCTAGCCCTGTGATGAACTGTCCAGGGTGTTTAAAGGCTTTCCGCCCATTGTATGCTGGGACAGGCTCCAGCCCCCCGTGACTCTGAAAAGGAATAAGCAGGTAAAGAAAATGAATGAATGGATTAGTTGAAGTAAAGGAGTACCCTTATGGAGGCAACAAGGATATGGAGGCAACTTGGTAATCTCTGTCCTGGGCACTAGAACGTCTGTGCCATGCTGAGGGTGCACGTTGAACAGCCGCATGTAGTAGTTAACCAGGGGACTGTTGCCATGGAGGTTAAATACATTCTGTCTGAACTCTGCCAGAGGGTACGCTACATGAGACTGGGGAGAAGAAGGAATAGAGCAATAATCATTGGGGGGAGGGGTGTCTGAGACAAAGAGAATGGAGGATGGTGTCTGACCTCTCTGACTGCTTTGTGACTGCCACCATGAGTGAGGGCCTTCAGTTCTTTATCTGTGATGTGGTCTGGACCCACTGTGTGGTCTGAAAGAACTACATTACAAGCACATACAAATAACAGCAATCACCATTATAATCACCACCATGATCATCATTAGAAACAACCACAGCAATCATCATTGCTAAATCCCTTAAGCAGCTATGCTATGCTAAAGAAAGTCCTTGCTATAAAAATGGAGGGGTCAAGAACTGAAATTGATTAGAATGTATTCTGTTTATATAATTGCACATCTCTGCATTGTGAATACTTTCTGTTCCTAGCTGCCATAATAGGGTCAACGTTACCTTCTCTGAATGAGGCTGTCCTGCAGTTGATGGCTGTATTTATGGGTAGCTGGCTCTTCACATTGGACTGGCTACTATCCTTAATTACAGAACTCTGATAGTTTGGAAGATATACAGGAAATGAAAGGCCAAGACTAATGCAGAAAATCTTAGGATTGTTTGGATTGTATGTGTGTGTGTGCATTTTCTAGGGTCACATCACTCTCTGTTGGGCAGTATTTTCTCCAGTCCATGCAA
>OOFE01042246.1:0-10162 GCA_900323365.1 Monocentris japonica | reverse complement strand
TCTCGTTACAATGGCACCCGTCAAGGGGTGGGATATATTGGGAAGCAAGTGAACAGTCAGTTCTTGAAGTTGATGTCTTGGAAGCAGGGAAAATGGGCAAGCGTAAGGATCTGAGCGACTTTGACAAGGGCCAAATTGTGATGGCTAAACAACTGGGTCAGAGCATCTCCAAAACGGCAGGTCTTGTGGGGTGTTCCTGGTATGCAGTGGTTAGTACCTACCAAAAGTGGTCCAAGGAAGGACAACCGGTGAACTGGCGACAGGGTCATGGGCGCCCAAGGCTCATTGATGCATGTGGGGAGCGAAGGCTATCCCGTCTGGTCCGATCCCACAGAACAGCTACTGTAGCACAAATTGCTGAAAAAGTTAATGCTGGCTATGATAGAAAGGTATCAGAACACACAGTGCATCGCAGCTTGCTGCGTATGGGGCTGTGTAGCCGTAGACCGGTCAGAGTGCCCATGCTGACCCCTGTACACCCCTTCATGGCAACGGTATTCCCTAATGGCAGTGGCTTCTTTCAGCAGGATAATGCGCCCTGCCACACTGCAAAAATTGTTCAGGAATGGTTTGAGGAACATGACAAAAAGTTTAAGGTGTTGACTTGGTCTCCAAATTCCCCAGATCTCAATCCGATCGAGCATCTGTGGGATGTGCTGGAAAAACAAGTCTGATCCATGGAGGCCCCACCTCGCAACTTCCAGCACGTAAAAGATCTGCTGCAAATGTCTTGAAGCCAGATACCACAGGACACCTTCAGAGGTCTTGTGGAGTCCATGCCTCGACAGGTGGTTTTAATGTTATGGCTGATCGGCTGATCGGTGTATATTACTGCTTAAGGGTTGCTGTAGATTGCCACTGCCAAGGTTACAAGGTATTTTCAGCTGGTGGAGTCAGCAACAAGGTTTCATTTTGCTGCAAACAGACTTGTGCTTGCACATGCAGAACGTTTAATTTCCAGTGAGGGCCTGGGTGGGCGAAAGGGCTGCTGTCTCCACTCTGAACAGCAGAAGAGATTTTATTTTTTAATGGACAGCAATTATGCAAGTGCATGATTACGTAAGACTGCAAACACGGTATAATCAAGTCTTACTGATGAGGATTTTTTTTTCGAAACGCCATGCTATTTCAAGAAATAAATCCCCTCCTTGGGTACTTTGACAGTCATTGAGTTGTGGATTGCCGATCTAGCAAGATAGAGCAGAGGAAAAATGCCTATGAAATGTCTATGAAAAGCCTATTCCTCTTCATAGACACATGGCATTAGTTTTACTGAGGAATCAGATGTATTATAATTTACAATTTACCATGATAAAGGCGTTTGAACTAAACACACTCACTAGATTGGACCATTATGATTCATTCCTGACATAAAATAGACAAATTTGTCACCTGGCTATGAAGCCAAATGACAAAATTGAAAATGTTTTTTTTTTTAATTTACAATAGTACCAAATGCAAAGTAAGCAGCAGACTGTTTTAAGGATCACAAATCAAATACCAATGGCAATTTAGCAAGGTAAAAATAATGCAAACAACTGGGTGTAGTATTTTTAAGGGGGATGTCTTTAAGATTTAAAAAAAATGAAAACTAGCTTAGTGCTAGTTACTTGCCAGCGGTGATCATCTTGGTAAATAATGTAACAAGTGTAAACGTTTTCTCTGACAGTCATGGATAGAGACAACACCCTTAATCTTTTAGCAGCACCACTTATTGAGCTGACAAATGCTTTGGAGGACAAAGATGTTACAAGTAGTTTGTTTACAGGCTTAGATAACATCACGACTGCTGAGTGACAAGATGAATGGGTTGGGCAAAGAGAACAACAACTCATATTGATAATCTAATTTATTATATTGCAATTAAATTAAACTGTGTGAATGTGTGATAATAAAGTGTGCTTGACTACTTCAGTGGGTTCATCTTTTTTATAAATAAAGTATCAAGTGAGATTATTAGGTGAGGTTGTAACAGATTTTAGTAGTTTGTGATTGTTTTGAATAGCATAGCATCACATAGGCTATTTTATTAAAAACTCTATGCTGTGTTCCTACTGTTTTACTTGGAGTCTACTTTGAGTTGTTGTGCTGAAGTTAGTAAATATACATTATTACTGCAGACCACAGGTTATATTGTAGTTGGTATTACTGAAGTTTAGGCAGGACAATTGACTGTGAATTGATCCAAGAAGAAATTTTCAATACAACTGGTTACTTTCACGTGTTGAGCGATTGTTTTGAATGATTATTAGGGACAGCGTATATTGGTATGTTATGTCTTTTTACAATTGCGTTTGTCAGGCAATGTAAGAGTAATCTTACATGAGGCAAAAAAACCACAGTAGCTGCACCTCCCCCCTTTTGGTTGAGTGTATGTACATAGTGGACCTCATGAAATGCAGAAAGACAAGAGCGTGACACCCAGATTATAGAGCTCTAAGGATGATTAAAAAAAAAGGTCAGAATTATAAGAGGTCATGTTCTCATTGTTTCTCTGGACAAAGTGCTTAACTCACATTTGACATAAGACGTGCTTGCACTGCACAACAGGAATGAGGGTGGGGAGTCTGTTGCATTTGGCTTTCAGTTGTTCTGTTCTTTTAAAGAATATCTTCATAAGATAGACTGAGACACTATTGTGTTAGCTCTTTTTCAAAATGTGAACTTCTATAAATGCAGAATCCACAATATTTAGTTTAACCATACTACTTACTTTTAAATATGAATCTTGGGCTGACTACTATTACTTTGTTTTTACAATTTCACCATGTAAATCAAGAGGTGCAGTTACTGCTCAATGCATGATGAGGAGGGCAGATTTGGACTGCTGACATCCTTGTGCACCCACAGGCAATCGAGTTCTCATAATTTGCAACAAATTTCTCAGGCACTGTATTCAGCTGCTATTAGATAACATGAATATCAGCTAAGTGGCTCTGGAATAAGAAGCACTAGCATGTCAGGGGCAATTACACTTCTGCCCATTAACTGAGTGCTGTTTCTGCCAGCGCCCTAAACATCCCCAATTCATTTCACACTCCATAAAGAAAAAGGCTCATAAACCTCAATACACTCTGTGGTACTGGGATGAAAGGATTGAAACTTCTGAGGTGTCAGATTATCACTGACAGATTAAGTCAAGGAACAAAAATATTTAGATAGATCAATATAAATCAATGAAGCCAACTTTTTGGCCATTTGGTTATTATTAGCTATTTCTTTGCTCTAGATATGGTATGCTGGCTGATTCTGCCCCTAAAACACTGAATATACTGCAAATTCTGCCTTTGCACTGAAGAGGCCTTGAGGGTATGTTTTTAGGGTACTGGTATGATAAATGCATCAGCTGCCTTCAACTGTTGACAATGTCTTCCCTTCGTCTCAGTCTGATGTACAAATCATTGCCATTGCTTTCATGGGAAAGCATGAATACAAATCTTTAATATGAGTGTCTCTTATTCATCTATGTCTTCAATGACTTTAATGACTTCATTGATAGAGAAAACGGTGAGCTAAAAATCTGAAACCACACCTCTTCATGTCTTACACAGATGAGAAGACTTAAAAAAGTAGAGCGTTCAAGTTCCAGCAATTTCATTCCTTATTGTCAAAAATCACACCACCTCACCTCACCTCAAGGCCACCAAGATAAAAACACATTCATTACCATCTGCACCACTCTTCCTCAGCCCAGACCCTCCCCCAGGTTCAGCTTGATGGCTTTATGTGTATGAAAAGCCTGCTCATTGCTAAAAATCTCACCCTTTCTTGTATTCATTAGAATTACTGTTGTAGCTGAAGCTGCCTCTGGGCTGAATTCCCATCAGCTGCTACTGTGCCGGCTAGTGCTGATACTTTCAGCATTCATCACATGCAGGATCTCTGGATAAACTCATTGCAAAACATTTTGAGCCTGAACAGGTAACTGACACACTGAAAACTATTTATTGAGAGAAGACAGTTAACAGTGGTTGCTTTCAGAGCATGAAATGAGAGCTTAAATCAAATGTGAAGTCAGTAACAATAACAGTAACAATAAACCAACACTTTATTTAAGACACACTCTGATGTTTTACAGTTCATATTTTAAGATGCATTCTTCTCTTGAAATGAATTTCACATTGGACGTTACTCCATCTAGACCCTGTAAATATTAAGTATTACAATATTGGTACTGTAATACTGAAATACTCAACTTAAATACTACCTATCAATCTTTTACAGTTCTGTCATTCCAAATATTCAAAACCTTTTAGTTTTGAAAGGATAAATCAGCAATGCCAGTATGTTTTAACTTGTAATCCTTGACATATGATTTACTGCCTGATGACAGAAAATGCTAATGGCAAAGGACAGCACTATTTTGCCTGATAGTGCTTAATCTCAACCCTGAAAATTATACAATAAAGATGGAGCGGTCCAATAAACAGAAGGGCCAATGTCTCAAGACCAATAGACCAACAGTAATACATTTTACAATGAAAAAAAACAAACTCTTGACAAATTCAAGTTCTCCTTTTGCACAGTTAACAATATCAACACAGTATCACTGCTTCACAGTGATACTTCAAGGCCCAATCCAGCATAGAGATGAACTACAGGTCTGGTGGTTGTGTGAAGGATTACCATGACATTGTAATTCAGATGGCCACAGAATTTTAGACAATTCCACAAGTGGCCAATAACTTGCTGGGTATATCGTATGCGGCGTAGACACAGAGTCCCACAGCTCACCTACAAGCACTGTTTCTAATAGACATGCCATGTGTAACATAAAGAAACAAAGCCAGCAGTTTAAGCTCACTGTGTGATCAACAGCATAAAGAAAACGTTACATTCAATAAAAGGCTACTATTGTGTTCCCATGTAGCAGAGAATGATGAGGTCAGAACTTCAGTTCCATAGAGAAGCTGAAACATCTTAAAGATGCACAACAAATACATATCTAGCTATGAAATCGACCAACTAGTACATTTAACAAATAGGTCTGCATTACTACAGTATGCTACAGTATAATATACAGTACAGGCTTTTATTTGCCCCAAAAAAGGAACAGTACAGAAGATGCACAATGGCATGAAAGCAGCACTGCCTTTGTCAGAACCTTTTTTCCAGCTAGAAATGGTCTTTAAAAATACATAGAGAAGTGCCAAATGATACAAGCTTGCGACTGTATATGCACAAGCTTCATTTCCAAATATGGAAAGTTCCCATTTGTTGATGTGCAGTGTGAAGCGTTAGGTTAACAGAACTGGGAGAGGTTTCAACTGCACCCCTGCTGCCTGAATTTATCGTTTCAAGTTTCCCTAACGTACCTCAGAATTATCTTCATAAATTACAAACACAAAATTGTAAACATCCCTCATTGCATGTTTAAAAATATATATTTTTAAGTTCAAGTTGCTTAAATACAGTAAAAATAGTTTCAATTCAACCTCTTGCTCTAGCCTTGCTCAGAGCTATTATCAAGAATTGTATAGATTCACTAAAACAATGACATTATCTATCTAAAAATATGTCCTGTTTTTAATACCCATGAAATATACCTTTTCTGTGGAATCCAAAACAATCATTTTTATTTTACTGGACGGTACCAGTACATCTGTAAAGTGAGCTCTCTTTACTGATATACAATGAAATGGGCCGGCCCTTCTATGGTTCCCTTTTTAAACTAAGCTATTAACTTAACTCTCCGTGTCACTGACACCCTTTCAAGCAAATCAGTAAATTACAGTGATTACCAACAAACATTAACAGCTTTGAACTAGAACATGTTGAGATAATACACCATGTACCAGTAGACAAATATTTTTTTCCTTCATTTCAATCACTATGAAATGTGATAACGTAGAGTGCAACCAGAATAATAACACCCTTGATAAAGATGCTCCAAAAATGCTCCAAAACAGATATGACCTATTTTCTGTTTTTAGAAAATTTTCAGTCCTGGTATATTCCTTTTAGATGCTATCTCAAGCATCAACCACTTCTTCTACAACAATAGATCTAGATTTTCTGGCATGGATCAGGTTCGGCCATTATTTTGTGCTACTATAGTGTGGACTACATGGTTGAGTAGTGATATGTCAAGGCAGTATGATGCCAGGCCCCTTCACTATTTTCTTCTTGAATTCCAAAGGGGAAATTGCAAACAAGATCTGTATCTGTTTCAGCAGGGTGGTATCTTAAAGAGGCTGTGCTTCCTCAGGGCACATTTCATTAGTCAACCATGTAATCCACATCAGGGAAAAAGGCCCCTGAAAAATTCTCAGAAACTCATTGGGATCCATTCAAATGGAAAAGGCTGAAAGTCTTTTAGAAAAAATTGGAAATATAAGATTTTTCTGTATAGGTTCCATCTGAATAAAGGGCCATTTTAAAATCTTTCTTAACACCAGATTATAGTTCATTACTTGTGTTGCTTTAATGTTTTGTGTTCTTTTTAGTGCATCTTGAGAACACTTATGCCTTCTTCCTTTTACCTGATTATGTGCATCCACAAACCTGTGAAATACCTTTTAACTATTTATGAACTATGTTTTGACAGACTACAGAGAATTCTGTGATATTTCAGCTAGATAGAGACCAGTGACATCCTAACAATTCCCTAAATATCCTATTAATAATACAGCTGATGAAGGAGCTTTGCTCTTGTGGGTCAGCCTTCTGACAAATTCAACTTCAATACAACAGAAGCCATTTGTTTTATTAATAACTATGCCTTGATTGAAATAAACTAGATTAATATTCACCCTTATTAATGTACACAAATTTAATCTCTGCAGCATAGCACTATATTTTCATTGTTATAAAGGAATTTTGCTTACCCTGAACAATCCCAGATTATATACTATAACTGTTTATTAAAACTTGTCAGAGCTGAGCTAGAATGCATATGGCTGACTACTCATCATATCTACTACATACTAATACCCTTCTGAGTCCTACTCCCTACTTTCACTGTTTCATCTTTAAATTAGTTCACTGTTTATTGGATCATAGGATCATCTCCACTCAGAGAGGCCAGAGCTGGGACAAAGGGCTGAGTTTTGTCCTCACTATGGGTTGTGGCTCTGACAGACACGGTAGTGAAGGATAGGTGGTCATGCTCCAAAATGGCCAGGCGGTCCTGTGGCTTCTCCTTCTTCAGGTAGAATATCTTCCTCAGCTGTTTCAGCTGCTGCAGCTCGCAGAAGGTCTCCAGCACCACCAACATGACTATCAAACCCAGGATTAGGTATACTGCAGAGACAAACAAACATAGGGAATGGATTACGAAAGATTTTGTCTGCAGATCTGCAGGCCCAGTGCAGGCTGTATAGTACTGGTTTTGTAAAAGTACTACCTCAACCTTGCATTTTCTATAAAGCCTAGCAAAAAAAATCACTATAATATTCCTATATGTGTCTTTGGTACTCCAAAATAAGTTTATAGTGACCTTATTGTAGTTTCTGCTATTTTCCATCTCTTATGGTATTACTGTAGTATTTTTTTTAACTACAGCAGCTGTATGATATTCTGTTCTATTTGTATAGTATCCCTCTAAAATGTATTATGGGATTACTATAGCTATCTTTGTTTAAGAAATGCAAGCAATGCATTTCATAGTTGGCAAAAGGATTGTAGACACAGATTTTTTTATTAATCTGTATTGACACAAGAGGGCAGCGGGTAGCTGACCATGCTCAGAAGTGCACTCACAGCAGAGTGGGTGTGCTTTGTGCAAGGTGAGAGAGATCAAGAAAAAAACAAAAAAGACAGAGGGCACACTAAAGATGAACATGAGTAGAGGATAAAGGAAGAGAGATTCGGCAGCTCTAAATGATGCTGGCCATGCCCTGCTCGCTGATAAATAGCTGTTGATCAGAACTGGAAGTGAAATCTAGCATTACCTTACGTGCGATAAAGGCAAACCTACTAGCATTACAGCATCTAATATGAAAAATATGTCTCCCTAGTTTTGTCAGTGAAGGGAGGCAATACATCAAATGTAGCAAAACATCCACGTGCTATCCAGATGTCTTCAAGGTGTTCAAAGCATGACAGGCGTGATAGTTAAAAGATAAGATAACATTCACTGATGAAATCAGTGTAGCATCTCTGCAAGGAACTGTGCAGCCGATTCTTTCCCTGAGCCCCAATGATGAAAGCAGGAAATAATAGTATTACAGGCCTAAACAATGTGATTGTTGGGTGAAATTAATCGTTTGTATTTATAATGCCCTGTGTGTGCATATTATACATAAATTCATAAGTTAAAAAAAACACCAACAACAATAATAACCTGCATTCAATGGCCTTTTATTGTTAGGGAAAAATCTAAAGAAAGGTTTGGTTGCATTTCTAATAATTTTAATGTTTAATGTTTAATGTTTTTCTTATGATAGTTTCAATATTGATTATTTGCTGCGGTATCAGCTTAGAATCAAACCCAATACACCTGGGCTGGTGTGGGAACCAAATTGTCAGTGTTGTTAAGTGTCTGCCACTAACAGAGGCAGAGAGAAGTGAATAAGAGACGCTTGTTGAGTGTCAGTAAGCAACATAAACATGAACAGTGTGAAACTATGTTGAAATTATATACATGAAATAAAACATTTTATAGACGTTAGTGATCTCATTCATCGCAAACAACTTCCCATACTTCCGGCTGTTATTTTCCACAGCGGAACCTTTACAAACTCGTCTGAACGTAATGGCATTCAGGCAGAACACATTGTGACACAGTGTTCTCTGCTCCCACTGGCTGACACATAGTGACTACTGAATGGCCCATCTGTTACTAAATCCTCATTGGCTGATACATACTGTACACCCACGTCTCGTACGGAAGTGAGACATCACTCTAGTAGTGCTTGACATTTATGCCCAAACACAGCTCGTCAAGACATGATGGGTTTGACTTTTTTTATTCCAGTCACACATCTGACAACAAGCTACTCAACTAAACCAGAAAAATGCACTACCTTGACTTCTCTCTATAAAACCATGGGCTAATTTTTCTCCAACACTACCAATATTACCTTAATGGCCTCAGCATGGGCTGACCAATAGGGCATTAAATGGTCTCCTACTAGACAAAATCTTTATCTTGGTTATTTAGGCTAAAGTAAAATAGAGTATGTAAAAAAAGAAGCTGACCTCTTTACATATGCTTTGTAAGCAGCATGCAGCAGCATAGAAAGGAACATCAGTAGTGTGGAAAAAGCTTCCCAAAGGTGACAACAATGAATTGCTTTGGTGTAATCTATCACTACAAATTCCTTTGTTATAACATAAACCTATTTTGAAATCTGAATACTGATGATTCCTACCTGTCAAGGGATTAATAATGTAAAATACAGTCCATTCAGGTTTTAATCTGGTCAGGCTCAGGAAAAGACCCCTCTCACTTGGTTTGAGCTTAGTCAGAAACTTTGAGCTAGGTTTGGGTCAGGTTTGAACCTTTAAGGCAGACTTAAGCTCAATCTATCTTATCAACTAGTCTGTGACTATGGTCAATGATATAAAGCTGTCTTCAGGGGAAAATAATTCAGACATAACATATATGTCCATGTATGTCCAGAACCAGCAGGCTCAGGAAGAGCTTCTTCCCCTCAGCTGTCACCTTGCTGAACTCTGCCCCCCCCAACACCTCCCAGTTCTTTTTTTTTTTTTTGCACTACTTATTCCGTAGCACCATATATTTTATACACATATTACATATATTTTATAACCTGTTTATACTGTTTATACTGTAATTATAGTTCATCCTGTACATATCAGCATTTTCATATCTAGCCCTTACTGTTTATTTCATATTTATCTATTACTGTACATATGCACACTCTGCACTTTACTATTTGCACTTCTGGTTAGATGCCAAACTGCATTTCATTGTCTCAGTACTTGTACTCTGTGCAATGACAATAAAGTTGAATCTAATCTAATATGTCTGAGTTCAATCTATATATTAAAGCATGCAATCACCATATTATAATGTGTATAGAGAGAGAGAGAGAGAGAGAGAGAGAAAAAACATTTTTATATAACAAGCACCAGAAGGGTCAGGATATAGGGCCAGCTGTTTACACCACACCTGAAGCAGGAAGCACTGTCTTGCTAATAAAGGTGCTACATGTAGCATTTTAACACCAATAAGTCATAACAACATTATTTTAGC